>JAPYYT010000468.1:0-63614 GCA_030522565.1 Ceratosolen corneri
ACCCGCCCGCTTACCCGCCCGCTCCTGCCCAGCGCCGTTCGTGGATAATATTGGCAAATGTATGAATTTGCGCAACCTACAATTTACGAGGTAGGAGTGGAAAATATCCGGGCTTAGCCAGGCCATTTACACTATTATTTTAATAGTGGCAATATTAAGGATAACAACGATGAACCTAAGTTGTTGCGTGGTTATTTCCATTTTTTTTTTGCGATTCTCACGGAGTATTATATCAATTAGAAATATTATCTGCCTCTAATATAAAATTTGTGATATTAATATTTTACTTTCGAGAGTACGAGAGGACTAGACCTGTGCAATCATTATCTAAATTCACCTCATCTCACTTGAAGGTACTCTCCGGTTATTTGGTTTTGTTAAAGAACGAGAAAATAAAGCGTCTTATTTAGTCGCTCGTTTTAATATCAAAATGGGGGAGTTAAGTCGGTAGTTGAATCAGAGTTGAGAATGTCGTTGCGAGTCACAAGAAATAGTACATTTTAAACACGCCCTTATCTGGCTTTTATTTTCGCCAAATTAGTTCAACCTAACTGTAGCTTCAACCAATCTTATCTATCAAGACTTTATCGCAGATAAATATTATTAGCCCTTACTTTTTCCTCAATATCCAATTAAACAAAAGTGTTTTTTTTTTCTTCTCTCTCTTCTTAATTAATCTCCTTGTAAACGACAGGATTAATGGATGTAGCCTTGATTGCTATCAGCCCACGGTTTTTCAAATTGTGCGCTAAGAATAAGTGATGCCAGGAGTTATCTGCCTTAACTGTTTCCATACAACACTCGGATTTTTATATTCGAATATATCAAGTCAGTGCTCATTGTCATTTGACATAACGATCATTTATTCGCACTAACGAATGAATGCCTGTATCCTAGAATACCATAATCCTCTGATATTACCCCATGATATTGTCCTAAATGGTCATTACTATCGTCGCTTTATCTGCTCACTATTCTTCTGGACTTGGTAACGCATTAAACGGAAAATACTGGAACATGAATTTATATTTAAGTTGCTATGCGAAAGTGCAATTCGTTCATTAATAAAAACGTACTTCGATCCATATATATATATAGATATATGTGATTGAAAGGATCTTGGTAATTATTATAAAAGTATATGAAATACGCTCGACGCTTTAATGATAGAAATGGTTTTTCTAACAGGAGAATTTTCTTTCACTTTCAGTATGAACAAACAAACATTTAAGAATATCTTAAATTTTAATTATCCGTTCTATTCTACTTCACATTGTTGCAGTCTTCAAATAATTTACTTGGCAAGACAAACAAAATAATTTAAAAGCTCTTTGGTCTTTCGTAGTGTATTAAAATGATTTCCGGCATTACAACTTAAACAAAATTCTCACTTTTTAGATTTTCAAAATTTTTATTTCTGTCTTCGTATAAATGGAGAGCTAACTTTATATACACAGTCCTTACAATTTTATGATAAAAATTATGTATACATAAACCATTATTATTAATATAATACAATTAGTCACTACTAATTGTAATTATTGAAATTTATATTAACACAAATATCATATTTAGTAATAAATTTTGAACAACAGTCAATATAAAATATAAATATATACAATTATATAATCATTATAATTAATTATAATCTTGTATAATTCCATTCTTTATATGAAGAAACAATTGTATCTTTTATTTTATTATGTCCGATTTATTTGGCTACCACCTAACAATATTTCTATTTCTTGTTCAATTTTATAGGAAATTTTATTTTCGACTCAATATTTTATTATTTTACAATACTAATTTAATTTATGTTTTATTTTTCCATTATTGTAATTCTATTTTTTCTTCTGCCATTTTTCATTTTGAATGTCATTTGCTTTTAATTTCCTGTCATTTCCAATATTATCTCTTTCGTTATAAATATTTTACCTATTCAACTATTTTTTCTTACTTCCTTTCGCTTTTGTATATTTATCAAAAGCATTTCGTAATCTGCCATAATTATTCTCTTCTTAACATTTCGAAAATGGCATTTGTATCTGTAACAAATACTATTACTTCTCAAATCTATATATTAACAATTTCTTCTCTCAACTTTCTTTTTGGTCTTGATTACTGCTGATTTTATACTTTAATAACCTGAGTCGATTTTGACAGATATATTAATTTTTTTTTACTTTATATAACGATAATGTAATTAGAGCCAAGTCTTCATTCAATTTTACATCTTTTTGTTTCATGTAATCTTTCAATATATCACAATAATTATTTTTCCACAAATCTCTTACTTATTTCAATTCTATTTTTCTTTCAGTGCTGTTTATCCTTGATATTATTGTTCTTTATTTTTCGTCTTAGTTTCAAACTTTTAGCAATATGTCTTCTTCTTATTTTCATTTTGTATTTTAAAATTTCCTATCCATTTTTTTCATAATTATTTCATTTAATATTGTATTCCTCGCTGTCTCGATTCAGCATTAAATAAATATAATTACAGTACAACTAATCCCGAATTTTTACAACTACTTTTTATTTTCCCATAACATGTAAACTTGTCATTAATTTAATTATGTTTAATTATAATTTAGGCATGTTAGTCATATACTTGTATTTTAATTATTACTAGTATTCTGTTTACGATATTTCTTGAATTTTTTTAATTTAATTAGATTTGTACTCTATTTTAAATTAACTCGAAACTCAATTTTTTAATTAATTTAAATTTCATACTACTGTCTTTAGTTGAAAATCCTACAATCATCTCCATGTTGACATTTATATATTTCTAATTGCCTTATTTCTTTACAAGTTTCAAATTATTAATCTGCGTGTCCTTTAT
Source organism: Ceratosolen corneri (assembly GCA_030522565.1). Classification (NCBI taxonomy): domain Eukaryota; kingdom Metazoa; phylum Arthropoda; class Insecta; order Hymenoptera; family Agaonidae; genus Ceratosolen; species Ceratosolen corneri. Next base: position 2,846 of record JAPYYT010000468.1, read on the forward strand.
AATTTCTTTCACATTACCTCTTCTCATTCTTATCGTTATTTTGATTTTATTACTCACTTTCTTTCTCTTTCGGGTCCATATCTATTTTATTATCTGCCTTGATCATTTAATGCCTATTATAATTCAGTTTTGTACGTAGATTTTTTTTTTATATGTTCCTTAAATTGAAAATAATTGCATTACATGATTCAATTTTCATTATTTGAAAGCCTATGTAATTATTAAATTAAATATTAAAAGCTTTCTGTAAAATATTCAAGCTTAATCCATTTTTAAGAATAAATGATCCATATTCTAAATTTTCTATGAAAGTGATTTAAATTAAAATACCAATAAAACCTATGATTTTAAATTATATTCTTAAATTATTAAAATACAGTTCTTTTACATAACAAATAACTTTATTTTTTATGTAAATGTAATTTATAACTTTTATAAATGGTATGAATAAATTTTATGCGTTGAATTCGTTTATTAATAGTTTGTCAAGATTTTTACGCTATTTAAAATTACTTTTCTGCTTATTTGTTACAAATTCATACGTAATTATTAATAGTGGACATGTATAATTTAAAAATCTTTTATAAATGGAGGTCCTTATTACCTCTTATAAACAATAATTTTTATGAATCACTGTATAATCTATTTTATGTAGGTAAAATAACGTATGTAAATTTAACAAGATTACATCATATTTTTTAGACTTTAAATTTTATTGTTAAAAAAAGGTTTATTATACGTATTTGTATTTGTGCTTATATTAATGATTAAGTTTAAAAATTTACATATTCGTAAAAAATATTGAATGTAAATGTACCCAAAATCATTAAAGATATCCTTTCCTCGCAGCCTAAGAAATTATATTGAATTAGAAATATGAAGATTAGGGATGCAATATTACCAAATTCTGTATGAATAGCTGAATGTTTGTGTCTATGACGATGTAATAACGACAAGTGCGTACGGCAATCATGCGGAGAGTTTTCAAGGTGGAAATCAAGATTGTATTCTTAGTGGCTGATTGAACGTCCAACAAAAAAAAAAAAAAGAAATTGCAAGTGGCTGCTTGATCACACGAATATAACACTGAGGATGGAACAAGGCGACATCGAGGATCGTCGTCTCTCAGTTTTCCTCCTTGAACAAACACGCATCGATCGGCGCACGATCATAGAATTTCTAGTGCCAGTCAAAGCAGCTTGTGTGTACATACAAAGAATTACTGGAAAAGAGAGTGAAAACTAAATCGAAATAGAGACAGATGGATAGAGAGATGGAACGGGGGGGGGAGGGGAAGTTGCAAGCTCTATGCACTTGAATGCGTTGGTAGCAATTTTACGTTTATTATGGCGGGACCACAAAAAGAGGGTTAAATCTGGAAATTATGGTGAGGATCGACGTCTTGTGATTTTTGAACCTCTAGGCTGTTTGTGAAAACTTTGTGAACACTATAAAGAATTGAATTGCTTCTTTCGCTTCTTATGCTTTCACGTAAATAATTCTTGTAAAGTGAATTCCCTTTATAACTTGTTGAGCAAATTCCTCCGCGCCGTTGGATTAATAATTTATTCAATGTTATTCTTAGTTTATAATTTCGTTAAGATTAAGATTTACAATTTTTTGACAAAACAGCTGTATGTGTACATTAATATATCGATACTTTGTGACTCTTATGCAACATTTTTTTGAATTAATTGCGATGAGATTTAGTAACTATTTAATTTGATACTAGAAATCATTTCCAATGCGAGTGCAATTTTTAAATTTGATTATACAGTAGTTGCGTTTATGAATTATATTTCAATAATGAATACGTTAAAGTGTAACAGGTATAAGTGTTTGAATAATCAAGCAGATTTCTAGAAGATCTAATAGATTCATTTCCCTTAAGACCACTGGTATTCATCAAACAAGAATTTGAAATCTTTGAAGTTTTGTTCTGAACTTAAAGGAGGGATTATATACAAAAAGATAGATATAGCTTACACAGATTATGGAATAATCAAAATGTTATTTCGTACTATATGAAGTATTAAACTGTTTAGCTAACTGTATAAAGTACAACTTGCACTTTATATTAATGACACGTCATTAATAATATAATGAAATAGAACTTTAAAAAATTTAAACAATTAAATATAAAAGCAAGCAAAGAAAAAAAAAGAATGATACGATTCTATTTTATTAGACGACAACAAATGCTTTAACAAATTTATAAACTATTAACTACGATGATCATTGAATAATTTATAAATACTATATAAATTCATTACAAATACAACAATTAATATACTACATGTTTTAAATTACCACAATTGATATACAATAATAAAATAATAATATCAATTATTAATTATAAAAAATATTATTGATAGCGTAAGTTGTAATAATTAATGCAAAATTTTGATAAATTGTTTATATATAGTGTAACATTTGCAAAATGATTTTACTATTAAAATGATTATTTCTTTTGATAAAAATTTATTATTCCTCCATTGATCGTATATAAATTATCTCATCACATAACTTCTACCGAAATAATATCTACTCACAATCATATGTCACAAATGACAGATAAATCAATACCTACATGCATATGTATATACGTACGTACATATATACATATACATAGAGAGAGAGAGAGAGACAAATTTTCAAGTTCTATAGACACAAAAAGAAGGAACGAAGAGAAACGGATCCTGCCGAGCATCTAAATGTATTTTTCCGGCAACAACATTTAAACTTTGTCTAGTCGGTGATTTATGCAGCACGGAAACTCTTATCAAGCACTCTCTCTCTCTCTCTCTATCTCTCGCTCTCTCTATTTATATTTATTTTCTTCACATTTTTTACGCGACATGTAATGACGGTTGTCAATATTTTAAATAAGTCTTGGTAAAAAACTCTCTGGTATAAAACACTCTCTCTCTCTTTCTCTCCCTCTCACTTTGCGCATGCATGCCAGCACAATATCGGTCTCATTTGCCGAATACAATACGGCTAATGCTTACGTATGTATCTTCGCAATGACATGAAAAAAAAAGTAGTAACCGTTGTAGAACCCTGGCGTTGTTGCATAAACCTTGGAAAATTACGGTACTCGGATACTTTGCCCTTCTCCATCCGTTCACTTGGGTAAGCAGTTTGTAGGCACCGGTGCCACAACCTCCACACTCGACAACAAAGTTTTTCGCTTTAAGAGATATGCTTCGTATGTTTTGTAATTATGTTTAAATGCTGAAGGCTAATTTTACTACTACTACATCATCACGATAAATCTACGAGGAATTGCCACCTCGAGTGCCCCAACAATACCTCACTCATAAAGAGAAATCAAACCTTTATTCGCTATATCAATTATCTACTGTACGTGTGTATGCATAAAATAAAATGCATGTCATTAGGAAAATAAATAGAAAGTTATGTAACAAAAGAAATAAAGCAGGTCAATATTAAAGTAACAGTAGCTGGTAGACAGGTGTGATCTTAGTACAAAAACTTTGATAAATAAATGAGGGAAGAGTTTTTTTACCAAGACTTGTTTAAAATATTGACAACTGTCATTACATGTCACGTAAAAAATGTGAAGAAAAATGTATTCGTGAATACAGGAAGCGAAAGTGCTTGAATGGAATAAATAGCCGATAATGCAAAATGATGTGGACCGATTCGTTAAAAGTCAGTACTTGCCATTTTTTATGGTCTCACTATTGTCTAATTATACTATTTGGTACAGCGTCTGCATTATTCATATATATTTGCATATATTTCTATGATATACGTGTAATCATTTCTATAATTTCTTTATACTACTTACATTCATCTTTGAAATGTTACGATAAAAAGATTAAATTTTTATTGAAATTCTGTTTAAATAATCATGCCACTAAAACAGAAATAGTTGAAAAATTGCCCAACTATTAATTATTATAAAGAGTTCAATTATTAAAAAAAAGTTCGTATATCAATTTTAGATCAGGTACAAGAGTCCTTCGTGAAACTGAGCTTTTTATAACCAAAAACACATTTCAAGCCAGCTTTCGATAAGTACAATGTCGTTTCTTATGACAAAGCTCTTAATTATCTTCTAATGGGAATTTCGGGGCAAAATAGAAGCAATTATGCAGTACGTTTTCAGTAAGTGACAAAGTGTGCCTTCAGAATTATAATTCCCATTCCATCTTACATCAATGATTTGTTACTCGAAATCTTATTTGTGTAATGGATTCACATTCATTTCTCAAAACAATTAACTGAAAGTTATATAAAATAATGTCGCCTTATTAAAAACTTTATTTTTTTTTTGAATTTTGCATTCTCGTAACGTAATAAAAGAATTCAATTTCATTATGAAAAACAGTTATTATTGCTGGAAGTTACCTGAATTATGTAAAGGCAATGCTATTTATGAAGAGAACGCAATATTTTTTTGTAATTAGCAAATTAAGACGGATTGCATAATAGTAAAATACGTCATTTTACTAAGAATATAATAAACTTTATAATTTTATAATTTGAATGCGCTACATCTGCCAAAACGAAAATTACAGAATTTTTTATGGCTAGCAATTTGACTAATTATGTTCGGTGCTTTAAGTAAATTAAATAATCGAAAGTCAATTGTGATTACCGAGAGACTATAAATCTTGTTTAAACATAAATAATCAGAAAGTAAATTATTATTCGAAAAAAAAAATATATTAATCTGACAACGAATCTAGTAAATTAGCTGGAGTAAACTTGAATATTAAACTAAATTGAAGGCAGTAGTACGCGTATGTGAACAATATCATTTAAATATGATGAATAAATCGTTATAATTAAAAAAATTAATTTGCAATAAATTTGAATTCACTCCAATGTGCTCGACCGTATTGTTGATATTGCATTGCTTTAATTAACAAGGGAGACAGTATCATTCAATATTCACTAGCAGTTAGCGAATGACGATCCATCATTGCGCAACGCGGGAAAAATATCGAGCCAAGGTGCTGATAATGAACTATCAATTCTCTCTAATCATCGTAAATTTTATTTATCGCCAACACGACGAACTGCGCCCTCCCGATCTTTTCGCCATCAGCCATTATCAGCCATTAACAATCGGATGGCTTTTAACGATAATGCAAGTCATTCGTGACACATCCACCCCCTTCCCGCCCCATCCTACTAATTCACAGTGGGCAACAACTCACTAAACCATCGTCGCCTCCTCCAATACTCCGGCTCAATAATTTCAACGCAATTATCGATACGAGCCGACCCTTACTCCCTAGATCTCCCGTACTTTGACATTAAAGTCTTGATACACGCGCGCGTGTATGACCAACCGCTTGGGAAATATTCCGCGGCCTCAAATTTGCCAGACTCGTATTTTATGCCACGGGTGTGTGCTACGACAAATGCTGCGCGCACCCACGCACACCCTCACACATGTATATATATATATATAGGCAGTGGATGATGATCGTGCGTTATTCATGTTTTTGCTGCGTCGGCATCGGCCGGGTGAGGGGCGATTATTATAATCTACGTATCACGCGCAGCCAATGATGCGGATAATTCAATGAGCCAAATTGGTTAAAATCATCACATTTTGCGATAATGAGAAAAAGGATGGTGATTGTGTGACTAGAATGCGTGGACAATAAAATTATGACCACTGATGGCAATAACTCGAAATATTGAATGATTGAAATATAATTGAATGTAATGATATATTCATAATAGATTGTACTGTTTTTATTTATATCTAAGCAGTGTGGTGCTAAAGTGGAGCAGAATGCATTTATATTTAATTAATCTGCTTTAATTTTGTTAGAGAATTTTATATATATTGTCCTTGTTTGTTTACACTTGAACGTGCTTTAGTTTTATCTTGTCGGGCTTAATTTAATCTTAGCTGGACATTGTTTTATAAATAATATTTAAATTTTGGTTTACAGCTGTTTTGCATATATTATAGATTAAACTATCACCATGAAATTCATCGACTCAACAAGTAAGGTAGTATAACATTTTTTTAAATCTAATTAAAAATTATAATTTTAAAAATATAAGGAACTTTGATAATAATATATATATATACATATATAATAATACATTAAAACATAAAATTTTTGCAATTTTTTAAATTAGGATTTACTTTCAGTAATTCCGTGATTTAAAAAAAGTACGTTTTTTCAAATTATCGATGGTCGTAAAACAATGTGTTTTCTGTCAATATAAAGTTATGTGCTTTTTTCATTACAATAGAATAATAGAATAAAGAAAAAGTTTTGATGATTCGTATATGCAAACGTTAAACATTATTCGCTAGCATAGGTAGTTTGTATTTTATATAAATTAACATAATATTATTTCTATCTTCGTCTACAGTTTCTACATCAAACTAATTTATTATTTTAACAAGAAAAAACGATTATATTTATCCAAACACTTGGTAATTTAGTTTTTCTATCATACCGAAAATATATCAGTAAATTAAATAATTGATATTAGCTATAAAAAAAAATGATAAAAAGTAATTTAAACAAATACTAACCGTTATTTTTTCAATTTAATTTTTAATTCTCTTTAGTATTGAGCATTCCCTATATCCATTTTAAAAAAAAATAGCAATTATCTCAATTCTATCGTTTCAAGGCAATACGTTAGATTTTTATAACTTATGCGAAAGTATTTATAAAAGAATTTCTTTTAAATTAAGTATTAAATAAATTATAAACCCATACTATAACGGCCTAACGTCGGCGCACCTCAAGTGCAAAGTACAAAGGAATCGTTAATTCAACTTAATTAAAAAAGTTAATGAAAACTCTTATTACTTGGCTACAATTCAACATTACCAATTATGTATTTCACTTTATATTATTAATATAATCGCCAATATTAGTAATGGCGATTGAATGCGAATTTTGAAAATTTTAAATTCCAGCCACTACAGAGAAAAGTTTTATATCAGAAAAATGTTTCGTAGGTATAGCGTTGGCCTTAGTAGCGAGGAAACTTGTTCGAGAATTGCTAAAGTCGCGATAGTAAGCCATCATTTTTTTTTCTTTTTTCATCCATTTCTATCTGCGGTCGCACAGAGAAGTTGAATCTATCCTCCCACACTGAGAATAGTTCGAACTTCCTGTGATTCCTTGGCGGCCTATGTGAGAGTACCGTGGGGACAGTTGCGAATAGGCTTCGGTAGCCGCAACTTGGGAGAAACTTTTATTAAAGATTGCCGCGAATACATAATAAATTGATTCTCTTAATGCCATTATTGCACTTTTCCATTATACACAAGTGCGTAGGCATCTGAGCGAATAGTCGAAGGTTTCGTCATTCGTTCGATTTAATATATCAGCTTTTTCCTCTCTCTCTCTCTCTCTCTCCCTTTTCTTGCTGATACCTTTCTTGCTATTCTTTATTGTGTTTTGTCGTATTTGCGGAGTTTTCATTTTTTAACAGAATTTGTATAAATATTCTGGAGGAACGAACGAGATTAAAGAATTTATCAAGACATTTGATTGGCTAATTTGATGTAAAAACATGACGGTTTTTACAAGTCAAATTATTAAATTGAGTAATAGTTTCCTCTAATTTCGATAGTAATATTTGAAAATATCCATTATTAATGTTACACGTTATGACATGACATAATAATTAAACTATTTAGCATTGTACAGCTCTTGAGGTTTCAGTGATTTCACTTTTAAGGATCAATTTGCTTTAATAGTTTTATTCGTTTTTATTTGTCTCGAGAATACAGTATTAAGAATTGACGAACGCTTGTTATCGCAAAATAAAAATTGTCTTAAAAATTAGCTTTAACGTTGAAACATTATTTTTCAACAATAATGTAACGAAATATTTGACTGGTTGTGTTAATTATTATTATTAAGCAGGATAAAAAAGTTATTTAAAACTTTCGAAAATGAAAGCCGTTCATAGAGTTACTGTATGAAAAATATAATAAACTAGACTGAGCTTCAATGTTTTATTGTAATTTCTTATACATAACGGATTAATCATCCATTCGGTATTAATTCTATTTAGAGCTTCTAATTTAACAAATAATTTATCATTAGATCTTTAAACATTACACTTCAATAGAGTATAGAAGCATATGAGAATTCATATTACCTGTGATATTTATAAATACATTGCCTTATAATATATTCATAAATTATTTCTAAAAATAAAACAGTTCCGAATAAATGATCAATTTTTAAAGGAACTAATTATTCATTTTATGGTAAAATAAAGAATATGTGCGATATATTAAGCGATGTAAATTGCGGCAGATAGTTATTGGTTTGAATGTTATTTTTGCATCGAGTAGGTATGGAGTTACAGGAGACGAAAAAAATTTTTAAAACAATTGAAATGGAAAAGCTGGGAATCCAACTCGGTTTAGCTTATGTAATATGGACTAATATGAATGACCGAGTGATCTTAGTAAAGCTCTTAAAATTTATATTATCATCAATATCGTCCGAATACGACTGATCTCGCTACAAGTGTTGGTAAAACATTGAAATACATATTTAAAAACCAATATCGCCCCTTATAATCAACAATCCTGATTAATTATGTATGCGCCAGATTGTTTGCCTGCCGATGCTACAACTAGTCTCATCTCCCATAGTCTCTTTGATCCGCGTCTCTGTGTGCTCACAAACACCATTTGAATTGACATTGATCTTTCGTAAAGCAGGCTTTTACCGATACACATTACGGCTCACCGAGACATATCATATCCGAGAACTATTTTCGATTTAATCATCTATCAATATTCGTAATACTCGGTTATGTCAGTTTATTGGAATTTTAAAGGAAAGGGACTTGGGGGAGAAAATGTTCTTTTGATATTCGTGGGTGCGCGTGTGCGTGCGCGGAAAGCCCGATTCTCGATATGAAATGCAATTTTCAAAATCAATGTTCAATTCAATTATTTTGATGAATTGCTACAGTATACGGCTATTTCCCTTTACTTAACTAATATGAATATATTTATTTATAATTACGCTCAATTGTATACCGAATGTTATTATTACATTGAAAGTGCGCAAAGAGTCATTGAGCTCTCGATCATCGCAGAGACAATTGAACACAATAATTTGCAATGTACTTTCAATTTACTCTTATAATAAGTTCGTCTCTAACGTTCACTTCCGTAGGCTGAGACTTGGTTGCCACATGAAACGAGCGAATTTCAAATTGCTTTTCGCATAAAAAAGTGTATTTTTGGTAATTGTTTAACTCGATTAAGTAAAAAGGATTCACCCATTACTAAGCGCAGCAACACCAAAGCAACAAAACTTTACTGCAAATGCTACAATTAATTGCACAGAATTGCATAGGAAAATTACATTCCTCGCATGTATAAAGTGTTGGTTTTTTGGGAATAATACTTTTTGCGCTCACTTATGTGTGGTATCACGTCACAGAGAAAAACAGGAAGGATATTAAATTTTACTGTAGCACTTTTCTAGGAAAGTTCAACGCAGCAATGCGTGTAAATCGGACACCATCGGAGTGCTGTTACGGAATAATGCAATTCTTGAAATTCTGTTCGGACGTGCATTCAATCGAAAATTTTGCTTCAATTTAGAGTTATTTTGCAAATCCATTGGAGTTTAAGAATCTTCCTCGTTTAGATCAGACGAGCGTTATTGAATGATTAATTCATTCTCAGAACAAATATACGTCGTCCTACTACTGTTTGACTTGAATTATCAATTGGAAAATCTAAAGCAAAAAATTAATTTGTATTTAAATTTGTATCGATTCCTCGATGGCTTCATTAATTTTATTAATAAAGTTCCCAAGCTTAAATTCGAATTTGAGCAGAGCGCTTGGATATTTAATTATTTTTTATAATTTTTTTTTGGATGCAAATGACTTTAGAGCTCGACAAATGTTGGGACAATTTTAATATTACGAAACAATAGAAGCGAAATCAATTCTTACGAAGTGCATGACAGCTTTATAAAAATATTGCATTGCGGATCGAAGGGAAGGAAAATATAATAGAAATTCACGAGGCACTTCAAAGCATTACATCGTTTATTTTTTCCTGTTGTCGATGCCAACTTTCGTCGTGTGCATGAATTTCGAGTGATAATTTTCAACTACAGGAACAGAGAAAGAAGGCAATAATGTCCAATGCAGTTATTGCAGCTAAAGGTATAATTTTTCAAACTGTACACAAGAACACAAACTGTACACACAACAACAAGATGAAGTAAAATCTCGTCTTAATTATCTTGCTGGTAGTATTGAGCTGTGAAGCAGCAGTTAATGTTGGGAGAAGTTTCATTATATTCTCTCTCTCTCTCTATCTCTCGATTCTCGATATATACAAGTCGGAAAAGATTTCACCCCCCCCCCAGCTTATTAACAATAATTTCGATCTCTAAGAACTTTTTGTTTTATTTGTCGACTAGTCATAAGTTATTGATTGGTTTCCCATCGAATTGGATTTATAAAAAGCTTAGGAAGTTTAAAATTGTGTATTCCAATTAACTACTTCCAAAGTTTTATAATCAACAATAAATGCCATTTTTAGACACCTTTATAATCGAGCAATGTTAAGCGAAATGTAATTAGCTTATTAATATTTGTGTCTTAATGAAAACTACCTTTTAATAATAATTATCTATCCGTAATAGCTAGCCATGACGGATGTGATTTTTATTTGAATGTCAATAAAATTTGTATAAATTTTATATTCGGTGATTTCACACAATTGATTCAAATAATATAATTCAAGCATTTTAGGCAATGAGACTTTTTTAAAAACCATTCCATATATTTAATATCATTTGATATTTTGTCATTGATTTCATCATTTTCAATGACATTTTATTATTTAATTATATTATTATTCATTTACAATATTTATGATTTACAATGTCAATTCATCGAGGAATGATATAATAGAGATGACCTTAAACATTTATGTTATTAATAATTAAGGAACCAAATATTGTTTATATTAATTTTAATATTTAGTTTTATTGTCTGTCATACGAGAAATTTTTATGCATAATTGAATCGTTGACAAGTTTATTTAAAATGCATATTTTATAAAAAATTTGCTAATGAAATCGATTAATATTTGAGAAAGGTAATTGAAATTTATTTTAATTACTAAATTATTTAACAAATATATGACCAATATTACTTTCATTTAAAAAAGATTTTGTAAATAAAAATTAATTCCGAATAAAATGTTGTCCTGATAAATTGTATATAATAATAATAATAATAGTATTAGTAGTAGTAGTAGTAGTAGTAGTAGTAGTAGTAGTAGTAGTAGTAGTAGTAGTAGTAGTAGTAGTAGTAGTAGTAGTAGTAGTAGTAGTAGATAGTTTATGTTACATAAATATTTTTATTAAAATACTTTGATATCAATTTACATCAACAAAAAATGAAATTGGAGATTACACTTTTTAGTAGATCAATTTTTATAAATATTAAGTAATATAAATATAAAATAAGTGTTCAGATATATTAATATATAAAAATAAATTACATTAAATACCAATGAATGTGATAATTTGAAATAGGAACAAATTATATATCAAATTCTAAATCATTGGCGTTATTCATACGGGTATTAAATTAACATAATCGCGTGTTACATTAACCAGCTATTAAAACTATTTCAAAATTTCATATAATTTATATGAAAATAACTGCAAAGTACAAAAGATTTGTGCATCAACTATTTTGAATTCATGTAATTTGCATCATACCATTTTTGTATTGAAAATTGTTGAAAATTTTGTGATTCAATATGATATGCCAGTCATGGAAATATTTGATATATTTTATATCTATAATTTATATATATATTCGACTATATTTTCTTAGGGCGTGAATTAAATGAAATATATATGTGTATTAGTTAGTTGTAGAATTATTTTGAAGAATAATTTAAAAATTTAATTAAGTACTATTTTAAGATTTCTTTTTTAGCCAATATCTGTTACTACTGCGACTAATATAAATATAAATTCAAGCACTTTTTAACTCAAACTTATTTATAATTAAGAAGAAAAATATACGTATAACAATTTATTTTAAAATTGAATATACAGCAAAACAAGATAAAATATTTAGAAATGGAATTTACGAGCAAAATAGAAATATAATATAATAGAGATTTGGAAAAAATTAAAATCAATTCATATTAAAATTATATTTGTTTCGTAAACTAACGAATCAGAATTACTTAATATTTATTCGATTAGTCTTCGCTAAATATTTTGTTTATTTACAAAGAAGCTACAAATAAGAAATACATACAATGATCTTGGAAATTATTTAAAATCCATATAACTCGTTATTTAACGATTTTCAGGGGATTATTAATAATTAAATTCAAAGTATTTGACCCGCTTCGAATGCTTAAGATAAAATTGAAATATTCGTTAATGCTTTAAATCATATTATGCTCAAATATTGAAGCACTACCTTCCTATTGAACTCGAGCTCCCGTTAAATACAAGAACTTAATCTCGCAGCATTTTCGCACAACTCGTCGAGGTTCTAGTGCAATTTTAACTACAGCAACCGAAATTCCTCATATCTGCGAAATGCATAGCTAAAGCATGCATGAGAGCAGTATAATATACTCTTGAGCCAACTATTGAAACTCACTTGAAATCATACTTATGAGCTCAAGACCCAAGATTCCAGAACTTTACAGCGTAAACAATGGCATGTAAAATTCGTTGTGTATTTTTCGCCTGAATTTCTCGCCAATAATTGCGCGCTTATACTTGGCGCTTTCAAGAGAATAGCCGACTACTGTATACTTAAAAATTAATTTACGTTTATTCGAAAAATGTGCATACATTGTTGTTTACAGCACGCGTGGATTATTAGCGAAATCGCTAATTTGCTCGAATAATTTACAGATTTTTGTACTGAAAATTCGTGGCCTTGACTCGTTTAATCAGTTGCACTCGTGGAAGCGGCGCATAAATTTCATAAGTTTTAAAAAAAAAAATTAAACATAGATTTCTGTTGAAAAGATGTGTACAACATTATACATCTATTCGATCAAATTCAGTTGACGCGCATCGACAATTGTGCAAAGGCATCAAATAATTTCTTTCCCATTATCTATATACGACACCATAGAATTCAAGATTTATAAATCTTCCTCAATGTCAGAATTGCCAAAAGAAAGCTTACGGCATTATCGCTACGCGTTTATATACAAATCAGCTTCATTTATCCGCGTAAATAGCGAGTAACAGCTGTACATTTCCGATTTCCTTTTCCTTTCTTTATTTTTAGTTTACGGCTCACCTGTAGCTCTATACTCCCGACATCTCAATTTTAAGGCAAGATTTTGTCGCGATGATGATGGCCGCCAGTGATTTATAGCCCAAGATCGATGCCACACATGCATGCGCTTAGATTTATTCCCGGTAGACCTCCTCCCGATTTAAGTAGCTTACGCGCCGAGGATAACGTTATGATTAACGACATGTCCTTCCTTGACTTCTCAAGCTCAAATTCGGGAGAATGATGCCCGACAATATCATTGACGAAAGGCGATGCGTGAAATTTTACGCAGCAACAACCAAGTCAGATGCGTCCCCGGATTATCGACGAGATGGCTTTAGGTTGTCTGCGCCGATCTACGATCTTCAATTTCTTCGCCAACTTCCAAAATAAAACCAACGCTTTAGAAATTAATGCATCGGAGAGAGAGAGAGAGAAGAAAAGGAAAGTAATCAAGCGCAATTGACCTCATTCTCTGCTGGACTGCATCATTATGCACTGTAATGGATAATGCACATTGATAATGCTTATTGTTCTAAAACAAATTTAAAATATCAATTTAAATGCTAAAACTGCCTTTTTTTTAATTGGCTTATCGATGAAATAGAATAAGGCGTTTTTGATTTCAATATTAAATGAAATTTGGCTAAATATTCTTTGCTTTTCTGCTAAATATCAAGAAATTAATAACTTACATTAATGTCCAGTGATATTGAATCATTCAAAAATGAAAATTAATAACAATGAGAAGCAAAGCCGTGTATATTCAAAGAATCTGACTTTCTTAAGAGCATTAATTAGTAAAATATCTTCATATAGTGGCACATGTTTTTCCAAATGTAGTATAAATACAAAACTAGTCACTCTAAGCAAATTGAACGAATAATTATAAATTATAAATATTCTAATTACTGGAATACTTATAAGTAAATGTATGAGAATTGAATAGATCTTTATATCAAATGCTTGTTAAATAAGTCATGTATTTTTTAATATATTCATATCACAAGTATGAAGATTTAGATATTTTTCAAATGTATGATTTCATAACTTTCGAAAGCACTCGTAAGACACAATTTTCCAATTATTTAATTTTATAGTTCAATTTCATAAGCGATGACTATGTACGAAAGAAGGAGAGAAAGAGAGAAATGAAAAGCCAACTCTTTTCAGACATTTGAAATGTAATGCCGAACTATTGTTTAGTGGAGTGGGCCGAAAACACAATTTAAATTGCAAATTAATCACAGTGATAAATAAGATTTACATTTTTTGAATTTGAACATGAGATAATATAAGATTGACGGCCACATCATTTATAATAATTTGGTCGAAAAGACATTCTGTTAAAAATTTAACATTAATTAAAAAAAATAACGTTAAAAGTATGATGAGCGGCCATATTGGGAAAGGGAAGGAGGTCGCGCGTTAATCACGTGAATTTCTTAACGTTACTTGATACGAGAATTTGATATGCGATGCGTCGGGAGAGCAGGTTGTAATGAAGCCTTGGCAGCGAAAATCCCGTCGTAATAATAATGATCGAAAGCACAATTGGGGGAAAAAGTCCGTCACATCGGAGCGTCAAGATATCGAGCGGAGCTCCTATTGTCTTCTATTGTCACAATCTATTCTCCGATCTAGCGACATCGTTATCGTCCCATGTAGCTTTATGAAAGCAGCGTGGTGACACGAGGGGACTGAAGAAAAAACGCCCCGGCTAATTATAGTCCCTGACCTCGCCTCCTCGCGAACGCGCCTGCCACGATCCAGTGATCTACCACCACGGCATGTCTCTCGCCTCTCTCGATCCCGCTCATCCTACTCGCCCAGCATCCAAGATAATAGGAACACCTCTAGGTGTCTCCGTCGGTCCTCTCTTAAGCTTAGGAGGCACACGAGGACGCATTCCCCTCGTTATTTTCGTCGTCCCGAGTTTTTTCGCCCCGAGATCTAAGTGGTCGTAATTGCCGAAGACAGTGTCGGATATTTTTAAAAGTGCACTCGCTATTAATAAGCTCTCGGCGCGATGAATATTGGTACACACTCCGGGGCATTCTCGTATTTGAAAGCTTAGAGAGTCGAGGCTACATAAATCTTGGGGGCTTTTACGCATGTGCTTTAGCTTCGTATGGAGAAACGACGACAGATCATAGGATGATTTTATTTTAAAAGAACAGGAAACGTTTATTGAACGAGCGTTTAGAATAAAAGTGTTGCTTTGGCTTTGCGTTTAATTTATTGGCCGGCGTTTGTAAAAATATAGATTTTTCCATAATTTCGGATAGCAAGTGATAATAATGAGCGGTGGATGGAGTCAAGTAAGTTGGTGGCTGGTGTGAGGAAAAACATTCAAAGCGCGCATTGATTAGCGTGTAACGGTGTCTAAGCAATAAGTGTGTTTCGGTCGTATTTTAGTACGAGAGAAGACGCCAAGGCTTTCAACCTATTGCGGAATGCAGATTCCCGAGGTTTTTGCGCAAAAGTTTTGTTAAACAAACTACTACGGCAAATTAGAATGTTTGCACACGTGAGCAAATATTTGGTGGCTTGAAATGCGAATGCGGACAGAAGCAAATTCTCGCAAAAAAGACAATCCGAGTTAAGCATATGTAATTTTGGCTGCTATTCTGATATCAACGAGATGCCAACAGTTTTTATAGCCTCGTTTTGAACTAATTGGCTATTAAAATTAAGATTTCTTTGAGCAATCATGTTCTTTAAACGCGCGGTACGCAATTTTTTAAACCAGAAAAAACGTATTGTTACTTTAACAATTGAACATTTCTGCATAACACAATGTATTCGTCAATGTGGCCACGAACAAAGCAGTGTACACATAATTTCTCTGACTCATCAAAGGATTAATATTATCCAATACCTTCGAGAGGTCATCAATTGACTGAATAAACATTCGATTGGATACTTCATAGATTATTAAAAATTTGTTTCTACCATTGCATCGTTAGAGAAATTTAAGAAAATGTCATTAATAAATTTAATACAGTAATTACAAGCGTTTTTAATGTATTTCTGGAAATAAATTAAACATAAGAACAACGTAAGATACACATTTTAATAGCAATCAATTTATAAATAAGACTAGATTAAAAATATATATATATATAAATTAATTGTGTCAATTATAAAATTGATAGTAAGGAAGAAAGTTTAACGAGTAGCTGAAAAATGTTCTCATTGCAGATGAATCTTATAATTATTTTAATATTTATTAGTATTTTCAGTCAATTATTCTTCAAATGTATTATTTTATGTATGTATGATTAAAGCATGAGTTTTCGTGTTTTGAAGGCAAAATTATGAAAATTTCATCCTCAGTAAATGTTAATATTTTCCCATAGGATAAGAGTAATTTACACCGAGGAGAAAAAGTATGAAATCAATTTTAGAAATACCTCAATATTCTTTAAAAATAAAAAGAAAATTAATTAGCCCGAGTCACCTGAAAACGTCGCAAAAAAACTTCTTAATTACTCTAATATTTTAATTTTATCGATTATTATATTTAATTTTAAACTATGCCTATCGACTTTTTCAGCGGCATTTTACAGATTTTTTTTAAGAACCTTTAACTAATTATTTTTTCAAATTATCATGTAAGCGCAATTCTGTGAAAAATTAAAACGTCAAATTTCGATAACAATGTAACGACAAACTATGACTTAATTCTTTCTTCGCCGATCTATACGGTTCTATACATATATATATATATACATATATACGGTTCTTTCCGCATTTTTTAATAAAGATCGTATAGGAATGGCGTAAATGTTTACATCACAAAATGGTTTTCGTAGATTATTGGAAAAGATTGCAAGTAATTTTGTTTATATTCAAAAAATCTTTAGAAATGAACTCGTTTTATATTATATCAATGAAAAATAATTGAATATACACATAGCCAGTGTGAAAATCATTAAAATTCTATTATTTAATATGATAACGCATAAAATTTATAATGGAAAGAGAATCGTATTGCTAAAATTCAAACTGTAATTGACACAAAGCAGTAAAGTTCTTTCTGTTTATAATATCAATATTAAAATATTAAATTGAATTATTCAACAGTCCTAATTCAATCCAGAGAATAATGAGATTCTCGTAATCGCAATATTATTTTTAACATATACTTTTATATGTGCATCGCGTTAAAAACTTTTTCTTGGTTCGTTGCATAAAGGTTTGCCTAAGCTTTTGAACAAATAGAAAACTCCTGCCAATCTTGTCGGGAATATGATGTGACCTAAATATTTATTTCAATTGGAATTCACAAATACATTTTTACGTAAATCGTTTATCTCAATTTAATTCAAATTAATGATAAAATTCCAAATTTAGTGGCGACCAACGAATGATGGGGATACCCATCGCTTAGAACCCGTCATAAATTTTTAAATAATAATTCCGCAATTACAGCTTTTTACCGCTTAGCTCACATTAGTACCAATAATTTTTCCCACAAACTTAATCAACGACTTAACAATCTTGCCCTCGTCTTAATCAGCATATGCAGCCTTGGCGGCGTGTGCGTGAGGTCGTAGTGGTAAATCGAGATTAACAATTCGTCTGCAAAAGAACAGTAAACTTTGGCCTTTCAGCACTCTAGTGTCGGTGAACTTTCGTGTTGTCAAACTAATGGTGCTTTGAACTTTCTATGTGGCAGTTGAATTGGCGTTGCTCATCGTGAGAAGCCGGGCGCGCGAAGGGGAATGTGAAACATCTCTTTCTTGTTTTCCATCCTTTGTAAGATATCGTACAATAATAACAATCAAAATTGTTTCAAATATAATATTTTGCAAATATCGTAATATTTGCATACTCATTCGCTGAATGAGGCATTTTTATTATGCAGATTATTATTGCTAACTGTGGATGATGAATGAGTGGTGTTAGTTATTTAGAGATCTACAATTATTTTATTAAAATCCCATGGGTATTGAATCTATAAACATCCTTAATCATTGAGTCTTTCATATTGTGGCAAATTTAAAAACTTGAAATATTATTTCGTATGAATCTTATAACAATTATATTCTTGCATTAATTAACTCAAACGATTATATTGATTGCATTGCAAAGAAGAATCTGATAATTTTTGCATACAGGTAAAGCCAACCATTTATTATTCATATTGATATTTTAAGAATAAATCTCGTATTTAAATTTATGTAGCGTTCATATACAACAAGTTCACGGAGAAAAATAGAGAACACTTGTGATATATAATATAGGTGCACACGCCAACTGTGTAGACGTTTGAAGTACGTGACGTTATATCTAAACATGGACATACCATAGTATTCAAATTTTAACTTTGTTTATAGAAAGAAAGCAAAAAAAGTTTCAAATTATTTAACTACGTACGATTAGATCTTCAAGAGTTAAGCAAAAAACCATCCAGCCTTTACAATAAATAACGCAATGTTTACATTTTAAAGAATAGCTCGCTTTGATTTTATTATGCGACGTTCGTATTAACATTATATATCGATTATTGAATAGCGTATAATAAATGTGATAAATGATTATATTTCTTAAGTGACTTTAAATTGTTTTGCATTAATATGGAATTAAATAATTGATATGGATTTATCAGTTCCTTTGTTACAAATTATCGTTAATGTCAAATTAGTTCCATAAATATAAACCAATTATTTTAAGGATATTTTTATGACTTCTATAATAAAATTACGGAAGAAAATAAATGAATAAAACATTACGAGTTTAGCTCGACATGAGTTTCTAACGTGCGCAAGGCTAACTAAGATGTGAATATGCAAAAGTTGGTTTTTGATAATCAAGGAAGTTAATGAATTCAAGAATTTAAGAAACATAATTATTGTAAATATCAACAAGTATATTAACATCTTTTATTCTTAATCTTAAAGAATATTATTATTTAATGAATTAATAAATTAATAAACTACGAGCTTTATTCGGGTTTTGTATTTTAAATCATTGTATTTCTTTGTAACATTCAGTATTTAGAATATTCAATTTACCCAATGAGCAATAATAATATTCCGGCTATTGTTAACGACTGCATCTTAAATATAATAAAAATACTTAGAGTAGTCGAGAAATATCGAAGATAACAATGCCGTTGCTAATGCTATGAAAACTTGTATTGGAGTAGCTATATTTACAATATATATGTATATATATATATATATATACAGGCGTATTCCAATTAAAGATATGGACGTAGAGTTTGGGAACGTATGATTATCATAAGTTTAATTAACACATTGATAAATGTGGCGGCAAAGCCATAGATGGCCTTACAAGATGCAGTCCCTTGCGCTTGCTGAGGACAAAGATAATTTTAAATGTAGGCGAGTGTCGTGTACGTCGCATTAGAGAGAAGGAGGATATAATAATGAGAATTGAGAAAAGAGAAGAGATAATTTAAGAAGAGGCAAAAAAGCATGGAGAAATTTTTATAACCGAGTTTGATTTTATTTCACAATGTTTGAATCTTGCGCTGCCAATCTTTCATTGGAATTACTCAACTTATAACAATGGATTTGAATAAATTTTACACTCGTTCGCTTTCGTTCTCTCTATCAATTACTAATATCAAATACGTTTCATTACGAAATTTATGAAGCACGAGACATATGTAAGCGTAGATATGCAGATAGCATATATCTAAATACTAATGGATTCTCAGAATTACGAGAAGATTGTATTAGTACAGATACATTGTGTATTATCAAGTCTAAATGTCAATAATATAAGCGTCATACTGGGTATATGCATTTTGCGAAGAAATTATTTAGTTGTGTGTTATACGACGCTACTTTACTTCGGTAAACCATTATTCTTGAAAATCGACGAGTTGGGCATTAACGAGAGACTTTTTGTATTAGCATTTTACCTGAAGAGATGCTTACCGACACTTTGTCTTTTGACATTTCCTGAGCTGCCAATACGGCCAGGCAAGAACAACTAATCAGCTGCACGCATGTTTGTGTGTTTTGTGTGTAATGTGTGTTGCCAGCCAGATTAGACGTGCTTTCTATTTTCCGATCGCAGTTAAAATTCCACGTGTGACTACTCGTTCAACTTTTCCATCTCTTTGCTGACTATTCTATTATTCCTCGGCGGTATCGCCCAACCGACCAAAGTGTCACAATGAGAAAACTATTTTATTTCGTGCCGTTATAAGCGTATGCTTTAAGTTATTCGAAAATATAAATGTTTTGTTCTTTCCCGTTTGAGAGGACGAGGCGGACAGACAACATGGAATCGACTTTTTATTGGCATTCCACGAAAGCACAATACTTTTCGAGTACAACGGCTTAGCGCGCGTCTCTGCCGAAATTCTTGAAACTGTTGTTTTCCGTAACAGAAAATATGGATCTAGAGGGGCACTTTTATCATTGTAAGCTAATGTTTTCGACTCGGTTTTACCCTTGATTGTTGTGACGTCAATTTCAAACAAAGCTGCAGCGCATTTGAAAATTTACAAATACATACATACATATATATACACATATACATATATATTTCTAAACAAACATCATTGCTTAGTTATTTTAAAAACACGCCATAAAACGTGCAGTAATGTCGGAATTCTATGCAAGTGACGTTTCAACTAAATATTATACACAATATGCCATTAGGTATGAGATGGAAAAATTATTGAAAGTAAATTGATCATTGGACGAAGTAAGGATTACAATGGCTAATATTACATCGTGGGTTCTTCATTTTATTTATTTTTCCCTCTTAAAATAATTTTTTCAACGAACGTATATCATACGCACATATTTTCTTTTCAATGATAACATGTTATCTTGACAATAATAAAAAAATCAACGACTACAATTTCTAAAGCTTAGCAAATATTTTCTTTTTTTTTAAATATCCATTCAATTGTCTAAAACAATATAAATTAACTAATATTTTCCAATAATAATAATTTCTCCTTTTATATATTTCCATATGTATAATTGCCATTTCCAATATATAATTGTAAATATTAGTAAACAAATGCTATATTGCGTTCAATCTGTATTAAAAAGTCCGAGTATAGTTTACAAAAAAATATTTAGCTCATTGCCTCGCGTATTACAGTAAATTTTAACAGTAATTTGTTTAAAATGCTCGAGAGGTCTTTTTCTTTCTATACATTGCCTAAGTAATTATTTGACCATACAAACGTTAAAAGTGCCGTTAAAAATGCGTGAATATAAATATCAAATGCCAACGATATATGCGTTGCTTATACTTAAAAAGATTGCAATCATTGCAGGTAATGATACTCATGAATTTTATAATAACGAGATATTACTGTTTTCATAATATCTCGTACCATACCGATGGTCCTTCGAGTTCAAACACAATGAATGATAATCCAATCAGTTATTATATCGGGCGACAAAAGGGATTTTTCGCCTTTTTAGCATACAAAAGCAGCAGATCGTTAACGCTTTTACAGTTGATCGACTTTGATTTTAATATAAAACGTTGCGTCATCAAACTAACAAACATTGCGTACCATCAGTTCCTCCACCAACGCGCTAATACAGCGCTTGGGAATTTATTCTTACAATAAACTCGTCGAGACGTGCAAATCAAAGAGCCCCGCGATCCCCCCCCCCCACCATCGATCCACATACATTTTTATGCTCCGGCTATGCAACGGGGATCATTAATGATAACGGAGCGAAAAATCTCACGGGCCATGATACATTACCTAAATTATCAGCCACAACAGCGCCGACGAGGCTCAGCAGAAGCAGAAAAGCCGACATTGTGACCGCTGTCGCTCTGACCCTTGCTCCTCCTTCCCTTTGATCAATCACTTTGATCATTCATAACGGCACTAAGAACCAATTTTCTCACTTTATCTTTACTAGCGGGAGTGCAATGTCAATTGACGTAGGCGGCGAAAATGAGAGAAAAGGGTGCGAGGATCAAATTCACGAGGCTCAAGTCGCGATTTCCCCAGCGCGCACAAATCCTTCAAATTCTGCGACGTCTTCAGTCACAGCCAAAGCTTCGTTCGTCTGGATATAATCGTTGCCCGACTTCAAACGACCTCACCGTCAATCCTCCCGAGTTTCTTCCCGCCTTTCAGAGAGTGAACTCGAGAGCCGTCCTCATCGTCAAAGTCCAAAACTTTTTCTTCGCCGCACTCCACCTACTCAACATTCAATACCCAGCGATCACCCATCACTCAACACTACGAAACGACCTTCGACCTTCAACTTTAATTCAACTTTAATCGCCCCGACTCCTCCTTCCCCCGCGCGCACACACAATCTATCCGAAGCCGCACAACAGCGCTCAACGAGATCGTCAAGTCTCCTTGTATCCTCCTCTTAACGCCGATTTACCACAATTTTCACACTAAACTGACCAAGCTGACTCTCCTCACTTACATTGTCCCAATAGCACCCGCAATAGCACCATGGCGGCCAGCATCCAGGCCAAACTGTTATATTAAACCGAAAGGAACGATAATACAGTCTTGTTCACTGCCCTCCTATCGCACCATCCCAATTCCCAAAAGGTGCGCGATAAATCCTCGGCTATAGCCGCCAGCGCTGATTATCGGCGCAGCTGCCGCTGGCTTCGCCCACCAGCGCATTCGCCTAAATCCCAGCCCTACTGCAGCAAATGCTCGCCTTCGCTCGAAACTCGCACTTCCCGCCGACTCGCTCCCGGGCACACAGCTTGGATCCCAGTGACCTTGGTCAACAGCTTGCGAATTAATTCAAGGCGCGCGCCTACGGCTGCCTACCTCGAGCCACATAAGCCCCGGATAAATCCATCATCATCATCATCATCATTATCGCCATCACCAGCATCGCCATCACCAGTATCGCCACCATCGCCATCACCACGACAACCACGACCACCACGACCACCACCACAACCAACAACCACCAACAGCACCACCACTACCACCACCACCACCACTACCACCACCACCACTACCACCACTAGCAACAACAGAAGCAGCAGCAGCAGCAGCAGCAGTAGCAGCAGCAGCCTCCGCCTCCGACAGAAAGTTTACTCGTGCCGAGCGCCGTAAATCGCGGTATCGAGGATAGCGTTGATAGAGGCCCGCAGCTGCTGAGCGAAGCGGCGCTCTTCATGGGGCGCCTCGTCCGGTCGACCCCGGGCCCGGCATCCTCGGAGCCACTCTTCGCTCGACTTAGGAAGAAGGCGCGCTCATCGCGGAGCCCAGCCTATCGCGGCCAGCGTATTACGAACTTGGATGTGACGGCGGTCGGCGCGCGACTGAGCCGCCCCGACTCGACTCGAGCCCGCAGTCCGCACGCGCCGACACGTTCGAAAGCCGCCGTGTCGCTGACGTCACGGGAGCGCGCGCGCGCGCGCGCCCACCGAGCAATCGCCTCCGCCCCTCCGCCCCCCGTCCTCCCCCTCGTCATCCACGGTCCGCCACCGTCCGCCACCGGCCCCGCGCGCCGGTCCGCGGCTGCGGGGTGCCGTAGCGGGGCCGGGGGAGTTTTGTTTTGAGGCGCGAGGACTACGGCCACGACCTCGCGGCCGGAGCACGTGCGAGGCGACTCGAGGCGGAGCGGCCTCGAGGATAGGAGGCTGGTGTGGCTAGCGGGGAAGCAGCGGCTCGCCACTTGGGACGCGAGTCCATGTTTTTTGCAAGTGCTCGGCGAGGGAAGGACGAGGGTTGTTCCGCGGTAGTTGCGTATTGTCGCGCTCGTCGTGATCCGTTTGCTTTGCGAGGCAGAAACAATTGCGTCGAGACGCGGAGCCGAGGCATCTGTTTGGCTAAATGGTCGAATGATGCAGGGTCAATCAGCTGGCAATAATAATCGGAAGGTTTGTAACTGGTGTTGGTGGGTATTTGCCATAGAGGAGGAGGAGGAGGCGCTATCTCGAATTGAAAAACCGTATCTTTTACGAGTAGGAACGCACGCCTTTCTGGGACTAAAGTCTCTTGTTTGACTAAAGTCTCTGTTGCGTGAGTGTGCACATAAGTAATAGTGTAAGGCAGGTGCAAGGACCGAGGTGTCATTAGATGGCAAGATTCAGCTTAAAAGATTTCAGATTAAAAGCTTTCATCGTTATAATACGAGTTTTTGTGGCATTGTTCTTCTATTTCGTAATGCAATGAAAAAATCGAAGAAATGATTGTTTAATATTAATGTTTGTACGACAGATGATTCGTTTGTCATATTTGCTCCTAATTGTACCGAGGCGGCAAAACAGATCCAACTGATTATGTTTTTTTAAGTTCGTGTAATCTTCTATTGATTGGCCTTTAATGCATCAATTTAATGACTCGAATCAATAAATTATTTTCCGAATACGAATTTAACAATTGGAAAACTCTGCTTCGATAAATACGAAAAGCAAATATAAGAAATTAACGTAATCTCTTAACGTGCTATCGTTAATGTTCTAATGTTATCACATAAATGATGTAGTTATTTTGAAAATGACGCGTACAATATTACGCAAATGTGGACATTTAGGTAAAATTCTGGTTGCTTGTAGTTAGAGTTTTCGAGTCTCTGTGTGCGCACACTCTTCTCATGTTTGATTATTATTGCAAATCCTGACACGCGCCTGTAATGTGGGAGCATTTGCATTATTACAAGAGAAATTCTTCAAAGATTTTGACGTCATTTCTTACGTTAATTTGCTCCATCAGGCGCGCATTTGCTTTGGAATTCGATTAACAAGAGTTTGCTATAACAATCATTCGGGCCTAGAGATTAATTTTAATAATTGGCTTACGCGCGCGCCCACGCACACATCTCCCTCATCTACGACAGCTGTTTAGAGTTGTAACATTAATTTCAGCCCCGTAAAACCCCTCGAATAAAATGACTGTTCTCTTGAAAAAGTTGTGAATCTACTTACAGCCGGGCTGATAATCCCATCATCCAGGAGAAAAAGTGTAGAATGAAGTAGACGAGTGGAATGTCGTAGGTCTCATCCTTTTTCGCTTCCTATCTCTCGGCACTCCAGTCGCTGTCTCCCTCGTCTTGTTTTGTTCCCTTCCGCGACGTACGTAAAAGCGCGTACGAACAAAAGTGCGGAGGCTGTGACACGCGCGAAACATGTGTAATGACGTGCAAGTGGCGTAGGAGCGTTATTTCGAATGTTAATACTGCTCTGCATTTGAATTAAAGTCACGAATTTCAGAACTTCGGATTCAAGTATTTAAAAGTTGAGCATTTAAATTCGAGTATTTAAAAGTTGAATGTTTGAATTGGGAGTATTTAAATTGAGTATTACAGAGTAAGGCAGAATAAATGCCCTATGAAAGAAGTACCTTCATTCGATCCATAATGTATAAAGTTTCTAAATGATTTATAATAAAAAAAACAAAAGAAACAAAAAAATGCCACAACGTTGTGTCGCGCGCGCGCACACGCACGCACACACACACACACACACACACACACACACACACACACAGAGAGAGATAAAACAAATAATGTATTACATCACAAATTTTTGCATTGTGAAAATCTAGGCTTTAAAATTCATAAAGAAAAGTAAGTTTAACAGTATACACTGATATATTCATAAAACCATTGGCTCGCATACGTAAAATCTTTTCTCGCTTGTTTTCAATTTGATATTCGTTATTCCGCCGTTATTCGTTATCCGTATTTTTATCAATTGGAATATTCCCGTTTGATTTACAGAAATGACGCGATATTCGCATTTTACGTGTAAATTATTATCGTCGCCCGATCTTCAATCCAAAGGCATTATTACATTGAGGAATAATAATAAAAGAAAAGGAAATGAAAGTAAGAAAAGATAAAAATACTTTCTAGACTATAGGTGATAAACATCAAATGCTTTCAGTTACTTCACAATATAAAAGCTACCATGTAGCGGCGATCGTGACGGTATTCCTAAATAGGATCTGCTCGATTGTGTGTGCGCGCGCACACGCACACACACACACCCACACCCACCCACACCCCGAGTAAATCTCACTCGATGCAGAAACTTCGACAGTGAGTAAAACACTTTTTAGGCGTCTTAAACAAGCAAGAAACTTCAAATTCCATTTAAATAAATAACAGAGTGTTATCGTATAATAATTCATAGCGATTAAGTAAGTAATTACCGAGGGAAGTTCTCTATTATCTCGCAATTTCAAATTGCTATTTAGGGTAATATAAAATTTTAACTCAATTTCACTTGCGAATGCCTTGAGTTGAAACGTAGTGCGAGCATGTTTTATGAAATTAAAATAAATTTGAGCAGCCTTTATAGTTTCCTCAATTCCCATCACTGCTTATCCATTACTTCGACATTGCCGCGATACAAGAATTTACGAACTTGGTTCATATACGCAAGAGGCTTTATCAACATCTGTTAAGGACCATTTCTAAACTATGTGTTAGGAACACGTAGGAGCCTGATCGACATCGCTCATAAGATTTACTTGTGCTCCAGTCGAACGTGAGAGTATGGATCATTTCAACCGACTATTTTATTAATATTCGCCGTACCTTTAATAAAGTTATTCCAGATGATTTTCCTAGTTTCTTTTAAATCCGATAAATAGCAGTGAATTGTTTGAGTTGTAAATGTAAGCAGCAGATTTCTCTTAATACATATTGAATTATGTCATGTACTTTACTTGGCAGCCTTGTTCATTTATCGTTTGCTAATTTAAAAAAATATAATTGTCTCTAAATTATAACGACATTTAAGTATATTCACTAACAAACAATTCTCACATATATATACATACATATATATATATATGCATAATGTTAATTATTCATGATTGGCTGTGCAAGATTACACTTTAGTTGATGTTTCATCTATATTATAAATTATATGTCAGCCCAACGATTTGATTAAACTTAATAAAAAATTGCATCATCGCTTATTATAGTCCAATACTTTTATTTTTCACTTATTATTTGTTGTTATTATTTTCTCTGCTGTTTAATTATAAATACTTTTCAATTATTGACATTGTTTTTAACTTATTTTAATATTACAATGTTTCCTCCTCGACTGTTGTACATTTTCTAGGCCTCTTCGGTAAAAACAATGTAAAGTAAAATTTGAAATTATTATTACCTTATGGGAGCTACAATACATTCGAGTAAATTCTATATATATTTTTCAATTTTATTTTTTAGACAGCTGATTTTAACTGGCTTAAACTCTACTTGAGAGCAATATTCGTTAAATTTCGCTTTGAAGTTTAATATGATAATAAACTTTTAATATCTTTAACCTTAGCAAAGGCAATATAAGCGAGTGAAGAAGCTTCATTACGTATATTTCCAAGTGTTAATATGCTTACTTGACATTAGAATTCTATTTACATTTTTTTTATCAAATTCCATTTGAATTGTTAATAAATGTTTTTACTCATTTATTTAATTGACATCGAATATCGCGTTCTTTATTATAGAAATTTTTCTCCCAGCAGGCCCCAAATTTACATTGTGATATAATAAGCAAAGCATTAAAATAACTAAAGTTTGCTCAACGTAAATGTTATTAATTTTCCCAACTTTATATTCCAATATCTTTTCTTTATTAATGGTAGCGCGGGCTCGATAGCTATTAATTATTATATATATTATTCTCAATACTTGCCGACCATAAATTCATACACACAACTGATTAATTTCGTAACTAAGCCTTAACTTTAATAGGATTTAGAGTTCTTTAATTAAATGGCTGAAATTTAGCCAGCACCGAGCCATTGAGAATTAAAACAATTCACACGCTGCGGAAATTTATCAATGTACAAATCAATTTATAATATATCAATATACAATAGGGGGCCGCCAATAGGGAATACAAGCAATAATAGCCAACACTCGCTGATTAATACAATTAAAGAGCTTGTGCTCGAATTCAGCCAACACTAATAAGTAATTAGCATTAATAAGTTTTAGAAATTCCATTTGCATAGGATCCTCGGTGCATCCTCGACTGTAAGTATGCGCCCAAGAAGTATTATTAGAGCAGGAGCAGCAGCAGCAAGAGATCTCTCTTATTGTAAGAAATTTGTTTAACGCTCACCGGCTACCACACCACGTCAACTCGCCAAAGAGCCTCATCATCGGCAGAAAAAGCTGGCCACTTGTATGGATAATAAATAGTAGCGCCGAGGAGGTGGGGAGGTAAGTGCAGGAGAGATCTCGGAGCCAAGAAAGTCGTAAAGCGCGTCCGAAGCGTCGCTGCAGTGAATAGAGACGAAAAGGCGCGCTTCCGTGTCGTGTCCGTTGGTCCGCTCCTGACCCAACCACGTATCGTGATTCAAAAATATCACGGCCACGTGCACATTAAAGAGCTCTAACCCATATAAGCGCCGCTAAATGCCTCTGCCTTGGATTTATTTTTGCATGGCAAATGAACTAGGAATGATGAATCTCATCCGCAGGGACTTTTTACGGCGCCCGGCTCTCCTAAATACAAAGTGATATCGAAGAGAGCATCGATTGGAATTGTAATTGAAGTGGGGTGGGGTGGGAGAGATTCTGCTCTGCAGCCTAATTTCCAAAATAGTCTCCAAAATGGCCATAAAGCCCAATGAAATACAATGGTAAAATTACAAATGCCCATGAAATAGCCTTTAGAATTAAATTGAATAATTTTAAAAGAAGCGTTCATTAGCTTATTTAAATTGGTACATGGCCCAAGCTCGACAGATTATTGAGAGCTCAATAGTTGATAATTTGCGGGAGAATGAGATTTCATTATAAATATATTCGTATGTAAATTCTGGCGTACTCGAGATTTATCCATATAACGCTGATAAATGGAAATGTATTTGAACTGGGTTGGTGCATTAACCATTTAATAACCACGAGTTCTAGCCGCAAAATATTTGTACGCGTGGATTGATTTGAGCGAGCAATTACAATGACTCCTCTTTAAGAGTTATCGATGTTTATCAATGCGGCCCCGAAATGATCGTCTCGAGACTCAAATGCCTCGGCTAAAAACAAAGGTACAAACGAAATGGCTGGAGATGTACGCGCGCAACGACCTTTGCTGGCAGAAAACAGAAATGGCCCGCCAATGACGAGTCCCGACTAAATATAGAAGACGAAGAGGGAGCGCCAAGTGCAGTAAAAGGCTCTTTCGTAATTTTTTACCTTCCAGAGGGCAAGAGGAATGCAGAGAGGGCACAATCCCCAAATGTGTTTTTACTCTTATTTTCAATATGGATGCGGTGTTTTCGTCCCTCTTCCCAACCAACTTTTAATAATATTTACAAAGAGCCGAGGGATACAATTAATACTCCTGTCTTGTAAAAGCTCGAGTTATTTAAATTTGTTTTCAAATTCTCTCACTTTCCAGTTAAGCTATTTAAAACAATTGCATTTAATCTTAAATAACTCTGTGCCTTACTAGTGCATGAAAAAATCATAATAATAATTTAGAATGCTATTTTAATTTTGACAGTATATATTTTTAATCGAAGAATGTCAAGTGCTATTATTGTGACATCGTACAGTGAATTAACGATAAACTTTTCAGTCCAATTCAAAGTTCGAGTGAAAAACTGTGGTCATTATTTAAAAATTGCTGATAGATTTATTAAATTCTAATGGCTTGGTTAATCTGATACCGAGGCGGAAACTAAGTTTTTATTGGAAATCTATTAGAATTTAAGAGATTGGTATAATTAATAATCTTTTTGAAATTAAAAATTAGATTATCAAGCATTACACAATTGTTAAAAATGAATTTCCTTATTAATTGTATTTTTTTTTTTCATAAAATTCATTAAGCTTTTTCTCAACGCCAATAATTCTTAATTTCACGCACACGCGTGCATAAATCCCCATATACACATATATCGGTGAGTTTTGATTGTTTTTATTTATACTCTATAAATATTACAATGCGTATTTTAGTTATTTTTATCATCGTATTTTATTTAAACGTCGTTATTATTTGAAAAATTAAGAAATTATTTTTAAAATATTACATGCAAAATACTGCTTGGGATTCTCTTCTTATCGTTAAGAAAAAGGGTAAAAATATTAAATTCAATTATGTTCAATTATATTATGAGACAGAAAGTATCTAAATCGAGTAAATGTCCTTGATAATTTCATTCAACAACAAGTCATTCGGGCTTCTTGCTAATACTTAAACTTGCGAGGCCTTAAAACTAAAAATTATCAAAAAATTGTAATTACAATACAAATTTTAAATGCATCGTAGACGAAAACTATAAGTATCATTGCTCGATTGAAATAGAATGATCGAAACAGTATTTTAAAAAACTGAAATTTTAAATTAATATTATAAACGATGTGTATTAAAACATAGTTTATGCAAAGATTCTTATAATTTCCAATTTACGTTCATTTCTTAAGAAATTCATTGTTTCAATTGGAAAAATAAATTATGAGTTTTTTTAAATTAAAACTTGACTGCAAATACAGTTTGTATATATACTTACCCTTTGAACGAGAGATTACAATTGTTATTTTATATTGTTAGCCAAAGACATTATTCATAATGATAATAATAATATGCAAATTAACTATTATGAAATAGTTTAAGTGGGAAATTATTGTACAATTGGATGCAAAATTTCTAAACATCAAACGCCCGCTCCCCTATATAATTTCCTTTATTTATATGTGTTACATTTGAATTAAGTGATGCAATTTCACGCAGGTGACGAATGAAATATGAAACCACATAAAGTAACAGTGTAATGAGTTATAACAATACCGAGTAAATTTATATTCGTGCTTTTTATTACGAATGAAATTAATCACGTTTAAGCGCAACTGAGCTTACACTTGCATTCAATAAAAGCTTCATGTCAAACTAAAATAGACCACACATTATGTACGTGAATTCACGGAGCTTCATTTTTCTATTTCAATTATACTGAAAGTTGTAAGCGCATTTGTATAAATGCGTCCACTAACAGTGGCAATTTTCTTGAAAGCTCCTTAAAAAAACTCTGTTTAACATTGTATTTGTGACAATGAATATTTATTTGGCGTTTATTGCATAAAAAGTGCAAGCTTAATGATGCGAAACAATGACCTTGGAGCATCTTCTACGCTATTAATTTC
Source organism: Ceratosolen corneri (assembly GCA_030522565.1). Taxonomy (NCBI): domain Eukaryota; kingdom Metazoa; phylum Arthropoda; class Insecta; order Hymenoptera; family Agaonidae; genus Ceratosolen; species Ceratosolen corneri. The sequence continues at coordinate 34,216 of JAPYYT010000468.1, forward strand.
TTTTTAATCTCAGAAAATCGCCCCGCCATTTCCAATAAATCCATTCTAAAATGCACACACACAGTTTTTTTCAATACGAATACGTAAAAACTGCATTTATTTATATTATTCGTGATTTTTTCATTACCCGTATATGTGTGCTGCAACGAGTGAACTTTCAATCTTTAGCTCCGGCGTTCCTTTTAGATTTTGGTTTTGCAAGGCGAATAATGCATTAGGTTGTTCAGGCCAACAATGGCATGGCGAAAGGCAGATGACGTGAGCTCTTAAGAGTAAATGTAAGAGAGAAGGAAGTAGAGAATCTACGCTTGAGTGGCATATCAGGAAAGCAAATTAATTTTTAAGTACCAAGAGAAAACAGGTACTTTTCCTTATTTGGGTGGAGCTCGTTTCTTTTTTTTTTTCTTTTTTTCCTCCCTCACTGCAGTTTTGTCTACTTTCGAGTACTGTTTTATCAACTAAAGAGGACCGATTTCTTGCTGTTTTGGAAACGTCAACTTCCAACTGTTCCGCACTAATCTTTCCAACTCCTAGAACATGTTTGACCGGTTGTTTTGTTATTTCCGAGAGTTCATTGTAATTCCCAGTTTCCTCATTCGCATACAATATTATCGCAATTTCTCTATCCCACGATTCTTTCATTGTGTTAGCTTGACACTATTGCCCATTGCGCAACACCTACGTATCGATGAATTATGACCGAGTCGCGTAATTTACTAATGAGCGTTTAACCGCAACAATTGCACCTTTATTAAAAATTGTAAATAATTTTGCCGATTAATTTATCTCGGACAATTTGTATTTTACTCCTTTGGAGAGCGTCCCGTTCACATTCTGACAACCACTGAAATATCCAGCGAATAAAACTGTGTTGCCATGCGTTTGTGCCCATGTAGACACTTAGAGTAATGAGTATGAAATATACATTAGTGTTATTTATATATTTACATGTGTGCTTTTTATAATAGTGACCGCGCAACTCGCGCGACTAAAATAAACAGGAACAAATTATCGCGAGTGGAATCAATTATAAATGCCGGTAATAACGTTTTATAAATGGAGAATGTGCGAATACGTAAATAATCGTTCGATTATTCAAATATTCAAAAAATGTTGTTTCAATATTTGTGGCAGATGTGAAAGATGTTTTTAAAAGAAAATGACGTTATATAACTCAATAGTACAATTAATAATTGTGCGACGAATTGACGCGAGAAACATTGAGATTAGTCGCCCTCGCAATATCTTTGGATCTTGAAATTTGGCCAAAACTAAATCCGTTTCCACGAATTCAACAATCTTTTACAATCATCCCCCCGTGGCTCCATTATCTTTTCCTTTTCTCCGGAGCGCAACCTCGTACCGATTTCGCTTTTTTCCTTCCTCTTTATATCTTTATTAAGGTCAGCAGCACGCGAGCTCGCGATTCTTCAATTTAAAAGGGGGTTCCCAGAGACTCCGAGATCAGCATCTCCAACTATTTTAGACTTGATTTTTTCGCCCATCCGACGTGGATCCTGGCGATATTGTTATTGTTGGTAGTTGACCGGCGGGTTTGGCCGTTATCTGCGTCTCTTTATCTTTTAGCAAACGACTACCTCTATAAAACACCCGTCGTCGACCAAGTTTTATGGAAGCCTTTCATTAGACGGACTCCCGCTCGTCCCGATGCGTAGTACACTTTCTTCTTCTAATTTCCATCCGGAAAATCTCAGCAATAGAAAGTATAAGGAATCTCGCGATGTGAATTAATTTACCTTTGTACAAAGAAGACATTTATTTATAAAAATAATTTTCATGAACAATTGGTAATTAGCTATTGGTGTATTATCATTGATATTGAGTGCCGAGCTCTTGGGAGAGAAATTCAATGAGTATGAAAAAATTTAATCTATTTCTTCTACAATGACAATCAACAGACAATATTGTGGTGGTAGTGTACTATAGCTAATAGATAAAAGTGTTTAGACATTCAATAAACTTTTTCATTTATTCGCTTTAATAAGTGTTATTTAGATTTTGTTTTTAGCCAAATGGAGCACACTTGAATTCTATCTACGATAGAAATTATATAATTAGTCTTCAAGCATGTATATCCTGATTAATGGTGCACTGCTTTCAGAGATATAATCCAGATATAGACATAGATATATTGTAGCCATTTATAATCGCGGGAATATACTAAATTTGTAATGCGCAAAAATCATGAAATGTATTTTTTGCGTAAGAATTGCTGGGGAGAGAAAATTTCGAAGCACACGTCAAAGGAATGATATTTCTAATCGAATGTGATGCGTGCGTTTAGCAAAAATCTCACTAATTATCAATTAAATGCTTAAATCAATGAAGCGCTAATAATGCGATAATATTTTTAATCAGTCAGTTTAACGGTGAGAAGGAGGCTCAAGCATGGACTTGCGTAAAAGTTAAATGTGTGTGTTATACGACTACGTGTCCAGTAGTTTTGCTCATTCCACTCATTCTACTTGTTAGTGGATGGTCGCCCCGCTGCGGTTCATTGGCTAAAAGAGGACACAATTCCGCCTATAAAACACATAATCACGAGTGCACTGTAAAATGTTATCGTGATTATTAAAGCAGCATTAAAGGAATGCGCATTATTTATCTTCTTCGGGATAAATTATTTCAAAAAGCGTTATAGTATGTTAAGAACCAACTACTAATATAAGTTATGGCGCGATAATTTACGTTCTGTTTACTTATATTCCTGTTCATTACCGTTTGATTTCATTTACACAGATGTATAATAAATAAAGGTAATTACTACGGTCTAAAAAGCTTTATTATTCTTCAAATGCACACGTGATTATATGCGCCACTAATAAATTACGAATATAAAGATGATTAAATTGAATGAAAATGGCTGTGAAAAAAAACATAATTAGCGTACATATTAATGAAAAGAAATAATGTATATTGTCCTACGTACATAATTGATAAAAATACGTATGAATCTTTTTAGGTTTTTATCGATTTAGTTATTTGCTACGGAAGATTAACTAGCATTAATGCAAAATAATCGATAACTTTATGAAAATCTAGTAAAACTATCTATGAACTGAAAAAGTTTCAGTACATTAAATGTATATTGATTTATAAGATCTGACATAACTTAAATATTTTTTTACAATTCTACTTATACAAAATATTTATTATGGAAAAATGGATTAAGACTGTTCATTTGTTACGTTATAATAAATAATAAACAGTTGAAAAAATTTCGTTTATACATAAATATAATTATTTGCATATAAAGTAAATTAAATGTATTTGAAAAGATTTTCATTATAATGTATCGAGCAACTATTATAAATATTAAAAAGCATTATTTTCATACAATAATATTTCAATTATCAAAAAAAAAAAAAAAACTAAACGAATGCATAAAATAACAAACTAAAATGAAATATATCGAATATTTTATATTATGATGCAACGTTATGAATTTAATTTAAAAACCTAATAAATATTTACAGCATATTTCACAGTGTAGGCTAAGGTTTTTATTATATAATGACTTTATCAATTATTTATCACCAGATTTCCACCAGATTATCACCAATATTATATTTTTGTATCATCAGATATTTGTGTTCTGATGGTTAATATATATATATTTATATACAAGAAAAGTGTATTTTTATTCAATTTGGCTTCAATAATATTTAATTACAGCAGACTTGGATACGAAAATAAATTTAATAGAGGTGAAATATAATATTGAACGACATTATGAATAAAAAGTTTATTATCGTGTTCAATATAAATTTTTCATTATACTTTTTAAAAAATTCTTCCACGAGATGTAATATTATCGACATTTTTAATAAATTCTTCTTCGTGCCTAAAAAATTGAAATTTCAAGGCAAATTGTTAAACATATAAAAATTTAGTAAATAATTAAATTTGTTTAATAATGTAATTTCATATCAAAACTGAAAAATTTTCAAATTTTACAATAAACAAGATAGCACTTGATTTCAATGTTATTATCGTATTAATTATTATGCTTTTTAAACTTTTATTATGCGATGAATTTTTAGTTTTTAATGTACTTAAACTTTTTAATGTTTTTAAAATCTGTGCAACTTTTTTTTTTTTATTTAATTAACGTAAATACTAATTTTTGCCAACATATAAAATATAAAAAAAGTACAAAATTCGTGACCTACGGCACCATTAAAATTTCATATAAACTGTTCAATAATAAAAAATGATCTTCAATAAAATTCTAATACCTTGTAAATTTTACATTTAGTAATAATGGCTGATTACATTGTTATGTCATTGTTTTGCATGTTCCCCCACTCTCTATCTCCTCCAAAATGACCTTCACTTCAGCTTCTTTACTGTATTATTCAATTGTTGTCATTTAAGAAAAATTGTTATGTATTAGAATTATTACTTTCAAGTAATAAAACTATCATAATTTTTTGTATTGATAAGATTCATTTACATTGGGTTGTATTGTCCAACAACAAATCAATCAATATTAACGAGATTAATATTGGAATAATATGAAATTAATTTTAAATCTGATAATCTCTATTAATTTTAAAGCCAATAAAATAATTAACTTGTATTGTGTAAGCACCATTAAGAAGGTATATAAGTACTGTGAAAATTAAATTTTAATATCTTTTGCGTATCACTTTTAATTGTCCTTTTATAATTATATTTATAATAATAACATTAAAAACTCACGTTTTAAATTGAATTTTTACGAAACTTTGATCTTCGCATAATTCATATTCACTTTTTCTCATCAACTATCTATAATTATTATATCATTTTATTTCATTAAATATTAAATATTTCATTAATATTCGGTCTATCAATTATATTGTGTATATGGATAATAATACCGAACGATTAATCCTATCCAAAGATTTGTCTTTGCATATTTATATTTATTCCAATTAAGGAAATTCGCAAAAAAAAAAATCGGCACAATTTCATTGTATAATAGTTAATTATTAGACATTATAAGCACAATATTTCTTACTATCTTCCTTAAAATAGTTCTCGATATTTCTTAACAATAGCAGTGTTAATAGCGACCGTCCTTGCGCGCAAAATTTCTATAACGAATTCTCATTCTTCTGGAAATGAAAAATATCAATATCGGTACACATTATATTAGATTAATACATTAGACTCGTATTTTAGGATAATTATCAGCATTGCGCACCGTACATCAAAACACAATAAGTTTCATCACTCATAATTTGTCGTTGTAAATGATGAACGACAGGATCGCGTACATAATAGAGACGGACAGGTACACAGGTAACGAGTGAGAGTAAAAGAGATAGAGGAAGAGCGCTAAAGAGACTGCGGCAAGAGGAGAATAATTTTGATTGATTATAATCCATTATTATAACTATTTAAGATTAATGCTTGCGAATGTGTTGAAAAAATTTTATTGAGTGGCGAGTATGTTTGTGGAGTCAATATTCAGTGCGTTGATTGAACTTTGAATGAAATAGGCTCTCATGATGTATTAATCGGTCAACATTTCGAATGGTTTAACAATTTGAATTTTGCGACTACGAATGTTATAATTTCATTTTATAATCAGAGTGTAGCTCCATATGAGATTTCGAGCTTATGGACGCTTGGAGATATCTTGAGTGATTCAAGTCTGAAGAGAAGTTAAAGAGTTTTTCGAGGGCCATGTGGGCCAAGTGCCGAGCATTACATATTTTGCGTATGTGTGTGCAAATCCAAGCACACGGGTGCGCGAAATAAATATTTCGAGCAAGTATTTTTACTAAGTGGATAGGAAAGCTTTTTTTCTTCTCTCCTTGTGAAAAGTAACAATTTTATATAAATATTCACGCGAACTTGTAGAATTTCAATTTACCGACTAAAGTTAATCGAATACAAAGTGGCCGTGGATTTTCCCATTACTTGACAAATGATAAATATGGAAAATTTACAGGCATCTCTTGGTTAATGGTATTCCTAATATCCTATAACTTGTAGTTTAGAAATAGTTATTGCTAGTAGAGGCAGAGGCAGCATTGGCTATTTTAAGTTGAGAAAGAGAGAATATTGCAGAGTCTTGGCTCATCAGGGTGTAACAGTTTAAGAGTCAAGACAAAAGCTTTTTTAAGTTTGAAAGACTATTTTGTCGTATCAAACTTTCAGATTTGCTAATAAGATTAATAGGAAATAAAAAGGGCTTAGTAAAAATGATAAATAAATTAAATCAAAAAAATACGTTATATCCAATGTAATTATAACTACTTTGATTTAATTGTTTTTTTTTTTTTTTTTTTTACGTAAAGAATTAAGAATGAAACTTTATAAATAATATTTGTACAATAATATTCAATATTATATAAAGTTAAAGTGTAAATTTAAATTTGCCTAAAATTAATGCATTGTATTTAAATTAATTATACTATAGAACATTTAGTAAAATGGAATCGAAATTTTTACAAAAATATTAAAATCAGTACTATAATAATAAGATTATAAACAATTTTTAAAACAAATTCAAGGTTATGAAAATTAATCTTTCTATCCAATTGTAAGCTTCACCAAGAAAGTAATTATTCATGCTTATTCTACATACAATTACAATTAATGTTGATTTAAAATTAATTACATATGATCATGTAATATTCATCATAAATGTACATAATATTAGAATTAGAGATAAAAAGCAAGACAAGTGCTTTATAGAGGCCTAGAGCTTGAAGATATAATTTTTATTTATATGAAATTGTTTTTAAAACTTTTTAAAGGTGTTTTTTTATAAAATTACGTTTTCAGAGATGGCGATAAGAACTTATCAGAAGTACAATTTAAAAGTTACAGTAATTGTTTCTAATAGAAGCTTTCGTGCTCTAAAGTATAGCTTTTTTGTGATTTATATTTTCAATTTCACGTTCAAAAGTATAAATGTTTATTATTATAACAAAGATAGGTTTTGCTCTGGCGGATATTGTGCTAAATAAATTTTGTTTTCAATTGTCATTTAAATAAAAAATATTTCATCTACAAGAGAAGTCTTATTTCACTGGGCACGGCAATGTTATATTCTAAATTTAATTTTAGCAGCGAAATATTTTCACATGGCTTATTTAATTATCCAGAACTGCGCCACGTATTAATATTTTATGTTAAAATATTCTGCAATAGACTTGCCGTTTGGCGTGTAAATAGCTTTTCAAAATATTTCTTTTGCTTTCCAATGTACCTGCTGACGCACCCGTAATACAAAAAACATTTACATAAGTTCAGTCGCACATCAGTCAATAAGACGAAGAAAATCATTATTTTGGACAAATCATCGTATCACTATGTTACCAGTTAATAATTTATTCAAAAATAAATGAAAAACATTTATCTTAATTCTTAATACTATGCTAAAATACATTAAATTTACATTGTAAATTTTACACCCTCGAATTTGTAAATTTACACCCTCGAAATGTATTCATTGTATATCTGATTGTAGTAGTCTAGAAATTATAGAGTTTCTGTCTCATCATACTTTAGAGTTTATAGAGTATGCATATTTTCATATTGATATCTACTTATCGCATGATAACTTTCTTTTATTATTAATTGCAGATATGATAGTGTTAACTGCGTAAAATAACGTTTTCATTATTTCTCTATAGTTTTATGATTTTAATATTATTCTAATATTCTTGTTCAATACTATTCTCGGTTATATAAACTTGAGCAGATAATTAATAATTGTAACACATGTTTAGATTTATATTGATAAAAAAATATAATTAGTAATTTGGTGATAAAACGATGAGATACATTTTTCTATGAATTATTATTAAATTAGTTAATATAATAAATAATATCGTATGGATTTTCTTCAATTTTATTTATTTATTTTTCTTTATTAGTTTCTTGTTGAGTGTCATATAATAAAGATGGAATATTTTTTTAAATATATTATTATCTTTAATTTGATAAATTTAGAAAATATTTTTAAAATGTAGGACTTATATACTCCAACACATACTTATCATATATCATCACCTAGTGAACATAGTTCTGCATATAAATAAGTATTCTTTTAAGAAAAAATAACATGTGTAATAAATTTCATGATTTTGGATATTTTTGTATTTTCTTACTTTTATTTTGTCTGCATTATATTGATTGAAAAGAATCTTTATTACGATATTATCTGTATTTTGTAGAAATCAATAAAGATTTAGCATTATTTACTTTATTATTTCCATAAATAATTATGGATATATGTATATATATGAATTCAAATTTTAATTGGGTTAAAAATAAATTAAATAATGAAAATTCAATTGTATAAAATTTTCAAATTCAATTCTTATGCAATTGTTCAAAGTTCTTAGAATATAATACAATAGTAACAGATTAAGTAAATTTTATGAATATTATACAAAGCATATAAGTATAATTGAGAACATTGAAATAAGAATAAAAGCTGGAAACAACATACATAAACACTTACCAAATTAAATTTTAAGTCATTTGTCAGAAGGAAAATGATGACTCCGTTGATTTTCCTCTTTTAATGATTCGTTTAAAAATAATTTTTTTATTCAATCAATAATGACAATATACGAAGATATATGAAAGTTTAATATTACAAAGATGATAGAATAAATTCGTAGTTTCGATTTGAAAATATTATTTTCATGTAATAAACAACACGTATGAGCTAAATACTTATATAAACTAAGGTATAATTATAAAGTCATTATAATGTAAAATAATTAAAAAAAAAGATATTGTTCTCGCTAAGGACAGCAATTGATTTATTAAGACATCTGTTCATTTATAAAACATACGCCCACTATTCGGCTGAATCAAAAGATTTACTATATTTAATATTTTTTACTCCAATTAAAATCTTTTTGAAAATGAATAGAATACGAAACAGCGATTTATTATACGTGAATTATTTGAAAAGATTCCATGATCCATTCTTAATTTAACCTTCAAAAAACTGATGTAACTATATATGTTTAAATGCATGTAAGTTACCTTATGTTTTACTTAAATAGAGAAAACTAATATTAAGCATTCAATTTTAAATAACATTAATTCATTTTTAATGATGGATTTGAAATAGATTTTTTATTTTATTAGCTTATTTTCATTTTGAATGTACATCCTATTTTGGCATATGATAAAACTAACTAATACTTTTTTATTTATTAATATAACAATTCGTTACAGATTTCTAGATTATTTATAAAATTACGATTTCAAAAATCCTATTAATTATTCATAGATTTATTCATAGAAAAATAATTATTGTTTCCATCGCAAGAAGTAGCTTAACTACATTTAATATATTTCATGTTTATGGTTTAAATATTTCTTAAAATGAAGTTAGTTAATTGGTCGTTCATATAAATTATAACACGTAATTTTTCTATTATTAATAAGTAATCGATATAAATTATATGTAAAATATTAAGCATATTACAACTTACAACTAAACAAAATTACTAACAAAATTTTTCTACAACTAAGTAAAATTATTACTTTTAATGCATATTCACAATTATATATATATATATATAAATATATAAATTTAAATTTATAAAAAATAAAATTCTAAATATCAAATAAAGTAAGTCTCGTTCTTGTATTCTGATTCTAATTCAAATATAAGCTTACTTTAAAATTTTTTTTTTTTATATTTTAGTTAGCATTATATATTTGATACTTGTTATCCTAATAATGATTCCACCTAATTTTTGTATATTTAGTTTATAAAATCAACACTGGTTAAATTTTATACAGCAGACTATACAGAGAGATATTTTTTGTCATAGGAAGAAAGGGACAGAGAGTAAAAAACGGATAAGGACCAAATCGCAAAACCCAAAGTCCTTCAACGAAAAATCGTGAACGCAAGATTTACAAATGGATAACAAAAAAGATCAGATCATATATTCTAAAGATAATGTTAGACTTTCACGTGGAAAATATTAATATTATTACGCATGATGGTAATTGCGTTAGTACAATAACAATCATTTGCTCGTATTATTTCTAGTATAAATTCATTTTTAAATAAGTCATTCAAGAAATAAAAGAAAATTGTATAAAAATAAATATTGTAGCATATTGGAAAACGCAGTATTTCATTAATGAGGTAATAATTAATCAATATATAAATTCCGATCACAAATCAACTAAATTAAATGTTGGTTTCCGTTGTTATTTATCGGGGTGTACATTTCATAATTAGAAATTAATCAATTATCTTTCGATACTTTCGAATATAATTAATATGAATTATTTATTTCATTCGCAAATTAATCGACTATAAATAAATGTAACAGAATAGGTACGAGCAATTGTGTTTTAATTAAACTTATAAAACATTAAACATTTGCATTTAGTAGGTGAAATTTGAATGATATAAAGGGCATTTTTTGTATTTAAAAAATTTTTTTTTTCAATAAATTAATCATATATTTTAAAAAATTCTCCTTTAACTGTGCAGGCAATTATAATAATTTTTTATTATAACGAAGAGAATTCTATCGAATTTCCAACTAATATACAGTTAGGTAAAATCATTAATTTTAACATTTTTTTAATAAATCCCGAGGAGCACGTTTTGAGTATAAAAAACAAATTTATTTATGCCATTGTTCATTTAATTAAATATTGTTCCGAAGGTTAAATATATTTTATTCTGATTAGAGAGAGAGAAAAGAATTATAACATATTTTTAAAATATGAACTTTTTAAATAGCAGATTTTTATATTTATTATCGTTGATTGTAAATATTCTACATTTTCGAATTAAATTGCGATGACTTTTAATGAATTACATATTTATGAATATTTTGCATACTCGCGTGTTGAATATTTGCATGAAAATTAAGATCAATCCGTATCAAATATTTACTAAGAATTATAAATTGTTTATTGTTTGGTTTATTCAATGGTTTCTGGGCTTTAGAATTTGAAAATTTTCGATTACTATAAATAATTATAATTAACGGATTAATATGAATCAATCTTTCTAATCAAAGTAGAAATTAAATAATCTTTTCTATTTTACCAGATCTTTAGTATTTCTGCAATAAGCTTTTCCCTATTTTACTCTGTTATATTTTGTTATATATATATTATTCGTATAGAAGGAACAATTTATATGTAAAAACCATTAAAAATGAATTTAAATATTAACCAAGTAAATGTTCGATAAAATGAAAATGATAAAATTAGAATATTGCGTTTTTACGGGAGATTGAACAATTAAATTTTTATTGTCTAATAAGAAATACTACTGATAACAATGGACGTGTATAAAAAGAGACAGTTGGATATAAAATGAGAATGTAAAAAGTTGGGCGAAAAGAAGGAAAATTTTCACGAATGTAAACAAGTATCGTAAACCCTGAAAAGTATATGAATACTTCTTGTTCTATGTAAATTGAAGTAGGTGAGATGCCTATTAAAATCTACATATTTTGCATACATTCGAAATATGATAGAATATATAAACATATGGAAAATATATACTTATTGTCTTTCATAACTTTAATAGTTCATATAAGAGGCGTGATGGTAAAAAGCATTTTAATTGGGTGTTATATATATATATATATATAGCAATTATACAATAACAAACAATTTATATGCATATAAAGATTGTACACATTGTTCAAAATATTTTATATGTATTTATTTCTAATTTAACGTACATAGATTCACTCCGTACCTAAGTGGTGGTCAAAAATAATGATAAAATAACTTTTAAATTACTTTAAATCTATAAACATTTATAAATATGAATTACATCATTATGAAATTGGAATTTTCCAATATATTCTTTACAAATTTTAAACAGTTTTCATAGTTATGGATTACAATAATAAGTGAAAATAAAAAAGCTTTCAAAAATTGCTCCATTCAATTAATATACACTTGCTAAGTATAATAATTAATATTTAAAAAATTTTTAACTAAATTAAATGACCAGGATATTTTATACAATTTTCACTTATATTAAATATATATTTCATTCATATATTAAGAAACAGTTAGTTTTTTAATATGAATTTCGTTCAAATAAAAAATGATTGCAATTTGTGAATATTAGTTTACAGTTGGTTTTTATAATTAATTAAAATTTAAAATTAACAATTAATGCATGAAAAGGCGCCTCGAGTGCTCGAGTTAAGATAGAGATCTGATAATAAATGTATCACGTGCAAAATAAAAATTCTATTTACGTATATACTTGACGAGATCTTCGTGGAGGAGAGTTTTTATGAGCACCACAGTAAATTGTGTGGTAATTTTTCTATTAAAATTACTTGGCGCTGAAAGTGTAAGTGCAAGGGAAGGGGAGAGGGGTGATTTCATTTTTGCCTTCTCTAGGTTATTAGTCAATTGTTCTTGAATGTTTATAATAAATGAGAGGACGCTGTTACTAAACGCTTTTTTGCACCTGTTTCCTCACTTCACGCACGTACTTTTCAATATAAGTGGTCTCAATGGGAATGGAAGGTATATTCAAAGGAGAAAATAAGCATAAAAGTTCTTTATAGGAACGGCAAGGTTGAAATATGACGAGTAGCAGCACACTTCGCGAGCAGTCAATTTGTGTCAGTTATAAAACATATGTCCTTTCTAATTTTCTCTTTCTTATTATTTCTCTTTCAATGCTGACAATGGTTTAGAAATATTATTCTATCAGATATTATATGGATCTTATTTATAAATATCAGTATTTTTATTTGTTTAGAAATAAGAATCGAAACAATCATCACTCCGCATGGTATTGTATTATAATTTCTGATAAATTAATGATTTGATTTTCAAATATATAAAGTATTTAATAAATATATATATATATATATATATATATGTAGAATGATATTGAAAATTTAAGATTCAAATCAAGTTGGGAGGATATTTATAATTTTTTATCAAAAACTTTTGATACACAATAGTTAATAAATGTCAATTGATTCATAATTAAGTAGCTTGTTGACAAAAAATTCGTATATTAAAATATAATTTTTTATATAATCTATTCACGAAACAGTAGAAAAAATGGATAAACTTGAATTCTGTTTGCAATACTATCTAGTGAATGAAATTATAATAACAAAATCGTAATGATAAATGTGGGTAATTTTTAAATGCTTTCAGGAACTGTTAAAATCACTAGATATTCAATGTATTTAAAACTAAAGTCATTATAGTCGACCATTACTTTTGCCGGTATAATTAGAATTGGTAATTAATCATAGAATTCCATTAACCAGTAATGTGTATTCGGATAATTGTAATAATAAAATATTGGAATGAAATTAAAAATCCATAATAATTTAATTTAATAATAAAGTCGCTTTATCAATAGTTTATTTCATTTGCTTGGAACTTGATATATATATATATATATATATATTTATGAATATTATGAAATTATATATTAAATTTATTTAATCAATAATAATAAAACGAATGTAATTATCAATACTAGAGATATTGAAATGAAAAAATGTGATATTACGGTGAATATAATAAAGCTTTCAACTGCTTATCAATATATTATTACAGAATTCGTTATTTTTAAAATGCATGCACGGATATTCGTAAAGACGAAATTTCAGAAACGTAAAAGTTATCTGCGTTACTCTTTAATATGCATGCACTTACTTATTCTATTAGTATTTGTTTTCTCATTCCCTTGTTATTGAACTCGTGGATAATAGCTGCATGCATTTACAATACCAGATTGACATTGGTCATTCGTTTAAATTTCATCGCATATGCACGCACTTCCTTCTATGTTTTAATTCAGAAAAAGATGCGTAATATTTTTGTTATTAGTAGAATAAAATTTATGTGTTGTTGTTCTTTGCAGTGACCACTTAGCTCTCTGGATCAATTCTTCGAGCTTGCGGGTATAAATGTACTCGTGGACACTTTGCAAGAGAGAGAGAGACGGAGCGAAGAGTGAAACGGAGCTTTCACAATAACATTGTGCATTTTTCGAATCTTTATATTTCTTTTGAGCAGCGGCTATTAATAATTGTAACTGGTCTCTGGCTCTACGGTTCTCCCAATAAATTGCTGATTCGTGTATCATTCATTTGCATTTTAAATTTCGAAATTTTGATTAACCGATGCAGAATTTGTCCACGATTTCTCGTGCAATTCGCTCATTTGAGAGGGAAGCTTAAGAAATCGATAATATTCAAATTATTGAAATATTTTATCTGAATCAATCAGAAACACAAAGCCTGATAAATGTACACTTTATATCTCGTATTTGTATTTGTTATTCGTGGTTTTTTTTTTCGTCACCCACCAACAACAAATTCATACGACTCGTTCACATCTTACTATTTTAACTGTGCCGTACCCAATGCAAACGCGGGACTTGAATTTAGACAAAATTTCATCGGCAATATTAAATTATTAACTAGAGATAGCACCTAGAGATAGAGATAGAAACCTTGATTCCATCCACATAAAACGATGACTTTCATCCGAAATTAACGGAAGACTGAGAGAGAAGCTCTCGTCTCCGTAAGATTGCCATCCGAGAGTTTTAGTCGTCATTGCGCGCTAATGGTCGCCTCGACGCCTATTCGCATTATATTCGTCGTTTCCGGTCTGCGCTAAACTGTGGAAAATTATGGTCAGCTACTTGAGCTTCTACCTCGACGTTGAATTTTATTTGCATTATTACGGGCGGACGCGGCCATGTTGAATGATGCATAATCGCATCCGAGCCACAATGGAGATTCTCCTCCCTACTTATATTGGCGCTTTATTTCAGTTTACCATTTTCTTTTCCGTGTCTCTTTCACTTCCCTCTCTCTCTCTCTCCCTCTCTCCCTCTCACTCGACCGCTACTATTCCGGGACTCTGCTTACGTGGATTTAAGAGTTTACTTTGCATAATGCCTTTCGCATTCTCCCGCTCTCGCCCAAGTAAATATAAATGAGGTCCTCGTTGCAATAGGTCCAAATACAAATATAAGTAGCTCCGAGTTTATTATGGAGGTAGATAGCGATAAGATTTTGCAAATATTAAAGTAAGTACACGTTTCCGCGTTCAATTTTTTTTTCACAACAACTAATATTACGAATGGGATATGTTTACGAGGAGAAAAATAAGAAGAAGATTGAATCATCGAAATGATTGATGTGATGAATATATACATACACACACACACATATATATATAAATATGGCAATTTCATTCGATCTTATTAATGATATGTGACGTAAGCAATATAATCTTAAACATTATTCCAACACATCGAGACGTACACGAAAATTCGCTACTTTATTATTTATTCAAAACCTTCTTGTAATCTTTCGAACAATTAATATTAAATTCAATAATTAATTTCGTCGTTCATTTGACATGTACATCGAGCATCCAGAGAAAGTAAATCACTTTTTCGGGCTGCTTCGAATGAACTTATCAAATTATTTAGGAATTTTAAGCTCAGCAGCACTGATTTTTAATTCATAATTTTAATAATTAATTTGATAATTTGGCGAATGTAAAGTAACAGTCACCCTGTTGATCCACATACTGTTCATTTAAACTAATGTCATTTAATTCATAGAGAAAAATGGCTATTTCTACAGTTTGCTAAAACCTATTAAATTGATATAATATTTGGAATTTTCCAAAAATTCCCATGAATTTTGTCATATATACTCTATGTACCGTAACACCCAGTGACAATCATTAAAATCGTAATAGTCAATGGTGCAATTTAGTAGAGTTGAATTTTTTTCTACAAATTCAGGTCGTATACAGGAGGATATATGTGTATCGATTTCGCTTCAATTGTAAAAACTCAAAAGCCCAAAGTTATCAGAGCTGAACTCGTTCATACAGCTTTCGCAAAGAAGTTCACAATTAGCTTTAATTGTACCGTGGAAGAAAAATCATCCCGTCTGCCAAAGAATAAGGGAAGAACTGAAGTTACTGCGGCGCTGGCCGAGGGCCTCCGCAATACTCGTAAATCTCTATTTGTTGGCACGCGTGTCCGTGCAATTTTTTGAAAATATTTTCTTACCCCGCTCATCTGACGTCTCTCTAACATGTTTTTTGCGCCATGTTTCATGGGCTTAGTGTGGCGATGCCAGTGACGCGAGAGTGAATTATCTTATCCTCGGGGACATTTCGACGTTGATTCGTAGGAGCAATACGCCGCGAAAAGCGTGGGAGGAATGTAACGGCACAGATTTCAGATTTTCAATTTTCAGTGCGAGTTTGTTATCAGCTGGCTATTTATTTCCCGCAATTTTTTGATTTCGGCTATTAGTTTGTGCTCGGCTATTCTCGTCCATGGAGTACGTAGATTACGCGATAATTTCGGCAAGAGATTAAAATGAATTATTCTTCGGATTATTGAGATGGTGAATGTTACTTTTTTTCCTTATTGGATTAAGCCAACTAATTAAGTTAACGATCAATGCTGATTAATTAATGAGCGAAGAGTTTTTTTTATATAGATTCTTATTTGGCTTATTTTAATGGCTTGAAATCGAAGGGTATCGAGATAATTAAGTCTGTGTAAGAAGAGAAATAACGTGAAGAATTAATAAAGAGGAAAATGAAGGAAAATGCAATAGAAATTCAAACCCAATTTCGTCCATTTTTTCCCCGTATCGCTCGTAAAAATGCATATTATCTACATATATTCAATAAGGCGTGCACAATATTGAAGTTTAAGCCTTAAAAAATGGAATAACAAGAGGGCCAACGACAATGAAAAGTTATTTAGATTTATCAATGTCGCGAGCTTAATAATCAATAGGAAATTATTAAATATCGGCTCTCGAGGAAAATCTTTCCCCGATACAATATGAAAGAAGTTTGCCTGCAAATTGAAGGTGCCGTCTTTTAAGCTAACTGGCTAACTTTTATTCGAAATGCTTTCTGATTAAGAGGTGGAAAGTTCAAAAAGTTATCTCGAGCTCGGCAGTGAATGGAGCCACTTTCTGTAATTACAAGTGTTCTATATTATTATACTTTTCTATCGTTTCTTTGCATATCTCCGGCGAGCTCAAGTATCATTGTATTATATATATATGAAGAAAAAAAAAAAAATCGAGTTTAAGTTGATATCAGGTCTGTCTGTCCTCGTCTCTATAGGCGGCACGAATTCTCAAGGATTTTACATTTAAAATTGAAAAATATATACTTCGGCGTATTTGCCCAGCCAAAGGGATTCCCAATTTCTACTAAATAGGCATAAATATTTTATAAGCCAAGTCGCATCTTATTGAAGTGTTTGATATTTTTTTTACGTCGCGTAACCCACAATGAATGAAATTGCATTAATTTTGAACGTCGAGGAGGAAAATCGAGACACACACGTGTGTGTACCAAAAAAAGAAAAGCTACGCTTCAAGTAAATTCGAATATATAAACTTTTGCCTCTATCGAACGAGTGTAAATACTTTACGCAAAGTTCTTTCATCAATTTTCTTTTTTACATTATAAATTACACTATTGCAATGAAAATCATGGGAATCAAAATACTCCATTGAAATAAAGCTAATCAAATATAATTTAATTACTTTTTAGTATTAAAATTCATGCAATTGTTTAAAAGTTACTTTCAAAACATTTTCAATTAAAAAACTTGGCTAACATGGCGTAACTTTCAAACGCATCTATTCTCAACCACTAATCGCGATTTCGTATGAAAATTTCCCTTTCTCAAAGATTTCCACGATAGGTGGGTTGATAAATTCCAATATATATATATACATTTCGCAGCATTTTTCAAATAAAAAAACAAGGTTAATCATCAAAATAGAGGATTAAAGTGACTTTGGGTAATAACGGTAAAGTATCCATACCAAACGAACCGATCATCTTTTAGTTGTAACAATCAAAAATACTTACACAATATTCATTAGAGTAAATATACGTTTAATAAATTATGTTAAATATCAGCTTTGTTTTTTAATTTACTCTACACTCGACTTACGCAGTATTCTTAAATGAGTTCTTTAATTACATTTGAACAACTAACTTGGTCTTTTGGTCTCGATATATCCGACCGATGCTTCCGTTATTATCATTACCATACTCCACATAAATCAAATATGTTGTAAATTCATCTGTTTTATTGTATTTATACTATAAACACATGATGCGCTCATTATCCTATCCACTCGTTATTGCTAAATAAAAATTCATTAATGAAAGTAACGGAATCTCGTTATTAATTAATGGTTTCTAGTATTACATTTATTAATAGTACTTTATTTCTAACGTTTTTGTCACTCTTCCTGTCCAATAATTGACATTGAAACGATAGTTCATTTAGTAAGATAAAATAATAATAATAGAAAGAGCTTTAAGATAATAATTTTAAAACTAAATCTTCGATACAACTACTCTAATATGATAATTTATTGACAATACTTATGTCGATTATACAAATAAAATGTTAAAATGTACGATTTTGACACTTGGCTGCGGATGAAATTAAAATCTGTCAAAAATCGAAGTATGGGATCGCGCGACATTTGTGATGGACAAATGCCAAACTTTTTTTCCCCAGCACATTCAATGCTTCCCCTTATATACTCTTATACTGTATACGGATGTCTTCTCGAGATGTTGCCGTCCTTTTCCTCGATATAACATGTGAGGCAAGTGAGGGAAGAGATATTTCCCGTCTGCGAGGATCCTACTAGAATAAGCTCCAAATACAGTGGCTGAAAAGAGAAATTAACGTGAGTCGAGGACAAATGTTATCTCTCGTGTACCAGTTTTTCCTAATAATCTTTCTACATTTAGTCTCTCGAATTTCTTATAAATACATAGTGCTCGCTATTAAGAGTTGGGCGGCGATTATTTAAACGCTACCTCGTAATATTGATAGATCAAGCTGTGATCAGTGATCAACAATGAAATGCAGTTGGCGGGAACAATCATTTACAATTGAGTAGAATCTTTGAGATAATTTAAGTGTATATATATATATATATATATATATATATATATGTATATGTGTGTGTGTGTGTGTGTGTGCGTGCCTTCGTCCAGAATTGCTGTGAAGAGAGACAGAGTTTATAATAAGGGTTTGCCAAATTAAAAAAACAGTGCGTATCTTAAAGATTATGAGGGTTTACATAACTCATCGGATAATTATTTTTATAAGCTAATATTAATTCTTTAAAGTTTTTAAAGCAAAACTTTTCAATACTAAACAGAACATTTATTAACAAATAATCAAACACTATTTTAAACAGTGAAGCTATTATTAATTAATCATTTCAGTAAGAAATAAAATGCATGAAATAAATACGTAATTAACTATGCTTCATCTAATGTACATGTGCAATTGATTTTAAATACTTGGAGAATTAATGTATGTAATAACACAGAGACCTAAATCCATTAAAGTATAGATCTAGTTTCAAATATTTTTATGATATTCTATTTATTAGTGTTTTATCTAAATCGTGTCAATTAAAATCAATTAAAATTTCAAAAGGCCACAGTCCATGTTTGTTTTATATTTTATTCTGGAAATTCATAAATATTGTGCAATATAATTAGCTTTCATTTATCGCATTACATACGTACAAATATATTCATTACAAGAAATAATTAAAGTATCCAACAAATAAAGTATCCAAATATTTTCACTCTAATTCTACTATTAAATGGCATTTAAATATAAACAGAATTTAAATTATAATTGTAACATTTAATTAAAAGATTATTCTGTACTAAAATGTTTATTCAACATATAAACAGTTGTTATAGTAAATTTATTGTTACAAATTGGTATAAATTGGTATAAACGTAGAGATTTGTATTAATCTTTATATTTATTTCTGTAGACTGAAGTAAATTGATTTGACTAAATAAAATTGATTTATATTTGGCATCCAGAAAAAAGAATTTTTATTTTTCATTCTTTGCTTAGCAGAATATTACAAATACGTTCAAGTAGGCTAATTATCGAGTATTTTATTGTCTCTACGGTATGATGCAGAGAATCTGCTAGAAAAAATTAAGAAAATTCTGTTATAAATGTATATGCTTTGATAATATTTCAACTTATACTAAAAGTGATAAAAGTACTATACAATAATAATAAATTAATTGTAATTAAAATTATAATTTCAAATTATCAATATCAGCGTAAAATGAAGTAATTTCCAAGGACTCATTATAGATTTATTGATAAAATTATGAAGAAAATTAGCACGTCAAACTATTGGAACCTACGAATAATAATAATATACGAAGAAAAAAATTGTTCTATCGGCACATAATATCTCCGTTATAATAATAAATAAATATCTCTATAATCTCTCGATTTCTCAATCTCTCCAAATAAAAGTATAATAAAAATCTTGGTAATTACATATTTCGTTAATGTAAATGGAGCGAATTAAAAAGTGAATCCAATTGAAAAGCCAAGGGGTACGAAAAAAAATAAGAATGAAAAGCCAAGAAAGGAGGCGGCATTCAATATTCTGCTAACGTCCATCCAACTTTTTTCCGCCGAATACATTGGCGCTCGAGAAACGTGATTTTCCGCAATAGAAATTAGCTTGGCATCGTCGCATTTCACTCGAAACCTTTGCATTTATATCTGCGCACACGTATACGATGCATATGCAACGACTCGCGAACTTGTAAAAGCCATTGCCTTAATTACAAGACCCGACTTACGGTTGTAGCATTGTTGCTTAACAATTGATTGTTGCAATTATTTGCTCTGAATTATCCCTTGTTTCGTTCGAGTTTTGTCAAGAAGATGCTAAATAAACTGCGCGGTTGCGCTTTGACATCACTTGCATTTGCCCACAACGACACGGATATCAATAATTCATAGCAATATTTTTCTTCGTGATTTGTCTCTCTCTCTCTCTCTCTGTTGCGTAATGAACTAATTAATTAACTTACCCTTTATTCGCAATGATCTTCTCGCGTTCCACGGAGCATCCGAATGTCTCTTAGGTTGGCTTCAGCTTTCTTTCACTTCTCAAGCAACAAAGCAGTTTAATCAATTGAACTGTAGATTTAGTTATTATTGCTTTGGCCGGGATCGGAATAATTTGCTGTACTGCGCCACGAATTACAAGTAATAACAAAAAGAAGGAAGTTTCAGATTTCGTGCACGTGATTTGAGTTGATTGAAGACAAAATTCTATTTATAAGACGATAGTCGGGAGTGTATATTTAGAATTTATGGCTGTGCGACAAAGACGTCTTGCATAGGGAAAAGGGGCGGTAAGTCGAAGGTCCATGAGAATTGGACCGAACAAACTCAAGAAGACACATGAAAATGTCACATTTCTTCGGGATAATTCGATATAATTATTGGATACTGAGTTATCAAGTGATCTAGGAGGAGGTCAAATGACTTCCCGTCGCTTATCGCTCGACGGAGAGGGTTTTCACAAAATTTTTCCCTCGACTAGCTTGAGCAGTCGTGCCGAAAAGATCGTGGATATCCATAAAGATTGATAAATCGTAAGTAATCAGTTACCTGAGTTATTGTCTCAAAGTCATTAGTGTGTGTAACCTGGCTTTTATATGTTTGTGTGGGAGAGTGACGCCCAATTAGCGTTACATCAGCATGGACATCGACATTGCTTGTGTCGTTTTCCTACGTTTAAGCGATATTGCATAGCAAGCATAACCTTTATTACTGTCTTGGTTCGGAAAATGCATTGAAGCAGTATTAAAGTAAATTATTTCATTAATTTAGTTACAATGGGCTGCATACTTTGCGTGAATTTGCGAAAGAATTTTGACGAATAATTAATGTTATTAATTATTAATAATAATGTTCAATTAGAATTTACTACATTCATCTATACATGTCAAATTATATAAATGTGTTGTTCGATGACTTTATAATATTTTCTGAATATTTTTCTATCGAGTATATTAATTTCTGGAATGTATCTGGAAATTCTTTTATAAAACGAGAAAAATTATTTTAAATGAATTATTTCCTAATCTTTTTCTAATTTTATAGTTCATCTTAATATGATAATTGAATATTAATGTGCAGCATACTTACTTAAATAGAACGGCTAATTAAAATAAAATACTTATTATTCAATTTAATATTATATATGTTATTTTTATTTTTTTATTATTTTATTTTATTATTTAGTTTCTGCATCATTTATAATTACGAGACGTAATATTTCGATTATAATAACTAAATTGAACTTTTTGTAATTGAAAATTTTCAAATTAAAATACTCATCGTTTTATTTACAATGTCAATTACTCGTTTAGAAGTATCGAGAAGAAAAATTTTATTTATTAAAATTAAACTTTGAAAAATACTTCGGATTCCTTGAAGAAAATTTCTTTCAAGTATAAATTATGAAAAAATTACTAACAATCTTTATAATTGTTATGCATTGATTTGCAATATAGTACATACAAGAGTACGCATATGCGCATGTCGTGAACATATTATTAGATTTTCTACATTATTATCGTCATATAATGTTAATATACAATATTACATATTACATGTAAATATAATATTATTAATTTATTATAGTTTCGTTCTTATAGATTCAAGTTTAATTCGATTAAGCATCTGTAGATAAATACATGTGGCTCTTTAATATTATAATCTCTGTCACATATATATATATTATGTTTTAATATTTATATTTTTTTAATAATTATATTTATTTTGGCTGTTTTTTATTTCATAAAACGTTATATAATTCATTATTTTTATATCGAAGACTGTCTTCAATCGCCGCTTTTTTATAATAAATTTAAATATTTGAATATTTTTAATGAATTTACGATTAAATAATTAAGAAAAAGATTTTCATTTTCCAAGTATTTTGTATGGCTTTCAATTAAAAAACAAAAAATACATTTTATTGTACAGATGAGATTTGAGAGAAATAATTAAAGTCCTTTGATAAAATAGTGTTCAATTGATGGGATTAATAATCTTTAGTAAGGCAAATGATTAAATACATTTGTTTAAAATTACGAATCGTGCACACAACTTATTAACTTCACATGCACTGCATAAATAAACAGTGGGAGAAGAACGGCAATGGAAATTATTTAGCAAATAAGCAAGCAATGTTAGTTTATTACAATAAGTATCTGTTTTTAAGTAAGCTATTTATAAAAAAACACCGGCTATTTTACTTCACAGCTGGGTACTAATTAAAAAGCTTCCTATCACTCTAATTGGCAAAGTTTTTCTTTTAATTAGCTCTCACTTCAATATAAATACCGCATAACTTGCGAAGCATCGCCCCTCTTCGACAGACTTTTGCACCTAAACAAACAAATCATAAATATTAACAATATATCGTTCGGCTTAGCTGGCTTAAATCGCCAACCCCCCTTCCCTCCCCCCCTCCAGCCCGTCAAATAATCCGCAGCATCGCAGAAATTTATAATTCCTCTAACGCTGTCGCCTCCTCCCGTTCCACTTACATCTCGTTGCTATTTCATTATCATGCCACCATGTCTTTCACTTCCCTCGGAACTTCCCACTCTTCACAGTCGTTATCCTCTTCCATAACTGCGCGGGCTTCTTCTTCATCCGCTCCCTCGCCATTCTTCCAGCCTAACCAAACCTTCATTGTTTCGAGCTTGACCATAAGGCTCGGCACTATATTCTGGCTGACCGAGTTTCCTGCACTGCCTCGACGATGGCTGGGATTTCTTATATTTCGGGGAAAATTGCGCTCTGCATTTTTCACTCATCACAATGGAAAACAGCGGCTGAAGAGGGAAAGATGAAGGATAGGGAATATGGAAATCTGAGGCTGGAGCGGCAGCTCTCGAACAGTATTATGACGGCTTGCGAATATTTTTTCATTGTGTGTGCTCTGTGTGTGTGCATTTCGAAGAGCAGTGCCATAAAATTAAGAGTTTCGGTCTTTATTGTTTTCGAGCGAAAGAGCTCTTCCGGCGATCTACTCACTATATCACATTTCATACATTTACGTACGATTTTTTTAATGGAATTTCCTAGCTTCTCGCGACTTTCTTGATGGAGCTGCTTACGCTTTCTTAACTAAAGAAACAAAAATTAATATCTCATTGCCATGATGTAATTGGCAAAAATTTACTTTATTAAGTCAACGTGAGATTATTGATTTTGCATTGGCCAACAAGTAGTTTGGTGCGTGTAAAAATTTCCATGACAAATGACAAATTATAAAGCTTTAATAATGTCGAATGAGTCGATAACTAATCGAGTAAATTAATTATGTATTTTAATTTCTCCTTCCATGATCAAATCTTACGAGTTATATCTAAATTTAGTCTTTGAAACACTGAATCCTAAGACATAAATAACTTAATTATATATTTATAAAGTGTGCTATCCAGAAGCTATTTTTAAGAAAAATTCCGTTTCACGTAATTGCATTGGAAAATGTAAATCTTAGGATGCAAGCAATTTGATTAATTCATAAATTCCAAACAAATACATTTTACTCCTTACATTACATACTCTACACCTTTCAATTTTTAATAAATACATAAGCCAAGCATACAACTCTGCATAAGACATGAAGTGATTAAGTATTTTTCGGCGCATTAATTATTTAAAATTTCTTCCTACGAAGCTTAAATCCATCGTTAAAATTATCCAAATGTTATTTTGGTTTCGCGAGATATAGCTTTAATAATCATTTTACAGCTCAATTAAATATTACCAAAAGTTTCGTGTCTCATCTTATTTATCATTAGTGCATTTAATTAATTTGATTGTTTCATGATTTAATGGAGCTTTTAATTGAAAAAATTTGTTTTTATGTCAAAACAGTAGATGGCTCATTCGTTGGGTAATTCTTGCCTGGGCGAATTAATTAATTGCCATTACAATTTGAATTCTCTAATCCGCTGCTACAATACTGTAATTATTTATAAGAGTAATTCGAGCCTTAAGACTTGAGTATTTGTATTCTGATAAAAAGTATAATACTTTCTCATGGGGCACTAAAGATTTTGCCTTAAATAGATTTGTTCTTATAAGTTTGAACGACGTAAAACTTACTTAAAACAATTTTCCTAAGTCTCTTGCATTCATACATTTTCTGCTTATTTAAATATTTTATGCAATTAAGGCAATTTTTGGCTATTTTTTCTGAATTTATCTGCATTTATTTGTTATGTATGCATGGAACATACTTTTTCATCAAATCTAGTTTTCTCGTGCCTTTGAAAATTTGTCCGTTAGAGCATCTAAGATTCCTTAAATGTTATTTCGCCGACGGATTTCAGTCTTTATTGCGATAGTAGCTCGGGACTTTAGCGATACATTTTCTTTTGATGAAACTGAAAAATCGCTCTTATATCTCTGCCTTATTTCCGCGGAAGAAAGCAAATTTCCAATTTGTACACATGCAATTATAATTATCAATTCATATTACAAATTGTGTTTTACAGATGATTTATTATGCTCGTAATAATTGTGAAAGATTGTTCTTGGCCGAGAAATTAAATTATCAGATACATTCGAATATGAAATTTGCAACTTTTTTCCGAAAAATTGGATAAAATTTATACGACATCAAGCATGACTATGTCGTGCTAATTTTTTTTCTTTTCACATTCTAGATCTTGTATGATTAATTATAAAGAACATCACTTTGCGTTGAACGATTGCTTGTTCAGTGTACATTCATCGTAATTCCATTTCGTAGCTTTCGCGCGTAAATCGACGATGTTTATCGTTTCCTTAGAACGCAGTGTCAATGACCCCAAGAGCTTATCGGCCATTTTCTGATTGGCAGATAATCATAATGAAGTCATTTAAGCGAATTTATTTTCTATGAACTTAAAACTTCACTTTATATAAAGAGGACGGGAGCTTTATTAACGTTAAATGATATCTAAATGATGACCAATCAGGTCTGTACATGTAAATGTGATCGTATTTTATAGTTTTTCTTAAATTACATCATCGGTGAAATAACACCCAAAGAACAATATTAAATACTAATTTTTACAGAAAAGTTTTGTTTGCGTATTCTCCGCTTTCTACTTAGTAATTAACTATCGTTTATCCAAACGTCATATTTCATTATTCCATCTTTGGTCTACAGTTTCTTCTTCAATGCTTTCAATTTTATTATACAACTTGAAAGATATAATATTTTTGACAGTTTTGAAAATTCTATTTCCATATAATTAATAATTTGCAAATGCAATGGGATTAATTTTTTGCGTGACTATACATTTTGACAAATATATATTCGTCCAATTTCACAACCGAATCGGTCGAAACTATTCTAACATAATTAACTCAAGCAATATCCTCGGCGCTGATTAGTTTTAGTATTAGTGAATAGTCCTAAGCCGTGAATATGTAACAATGTAGGAAGTTTCGGTAAGGGCGTACATAATAAAATGTATTGACGATATTGGCAATGGCATATTGCATGCAGTTCAATCAGCCCAAATTAAAAACTTTTCAACCAACTATGGAGAAAAGTTGAGAACAAATAATAAATAGTTTATGAGCAATTGATGCTTACATTGTATTTAATTTACATTTACATTTTACAATTTTGAACAAGGGAACTATTATTATATGAGTTGAGAAATCGATATAAAGAAAATGGACGTGAATTGTAGTAATTTTAGTACAAAATTATAGTCTTTATTGCGATAATTTAAAATGTTAGTGTGTGCTTTTCGCTACAGATATATAAAAAGTGTGGTACGTAATTCTAATAACAGCAGAATCTCATTAGCCATTGGTAAGTATATATTGTTAAGCAATATTGTTGTAAAAGGCACCTATTTATCCACAAACAGATTACTTGATAACTAATTAGGCCATCCGTTTATACGTATTTTTCCTTACATACTTTCCGAGGTTTAAAAATTAATTTAATGCTGTATTTAAGGCCGTAAGGTATATTAGTTTAAAAAAGTCCGTAGATAAGATTTGAATTACGGTTTGTATATTACTTTTATATTGTACAAGCACATACAGACGTATATTTTACATCGTGACATTCACTTTTATTAGTTAACTTTCAAATTATCCTATTCTTTGTTTCAAGTCGCTTTTACATAACTATAGAAGGTATTACTTTATATTTTCATTCTTTGTTTGAACTTGAGAATTTATTAGTAGTTTCTATCTTTTATCAGCTATTTATAAGCACGAATACTTGTTTGTGTAATGAAATATCATTATTGCATTAATAATCATTTTTATTTAAGTGTTAGCTTCGAAAGTGAAAAAAATTGGACTGACGAAAATTTTAGCCAATGTTAAACGAATTACTTGATATATGTTATTATATTTTCGTAAATTCACATGACGCAATAAATCATAGCAATTGATAAAAAATATTTTCAGTAAATAAATTTTATTTATGAATAAATACAAATTTTCATAAGAATTGGAATTTTAAGATATATAAAATGGTTGCTTAGCATGTATTAATTATTATATATTATTTCTATAATTGAGACTTTGATCGAGGATTGAATGAAATATTGTTTTTTTTAAAAAGTGAACATTCTAAATAATGCAGATATAGTAATTAATGTATATAACGTAAGCTATTCATTCGCTTCTGATTCGAGAAAGTTCGCACGTATATTAAGACTCTAAAATAATATTTTTTATTTTAGTCGTAATGGAAAATATTAATTAAAGCTAATAGGTATATTGTATTACCAAATCTATATTTGTATATATATAACAATGACAAATTTTTACTTTTACTAAACATATTAAAGTGAATAATAAGCCTAGGACGATCGAATTAATCAAAAGAAGTGAGTTATAACTTTTGTTGACAGCTTCTCTATTGTAAGAAGTGATATATTCTACATAAATTTTTCTTTGCATTTATAAGCGCTCCTCCTGGTAGAGTTATTTATTGAAATAATTTTTCACACTGCTATAACGATTAGAGCATGTAAATTCCCAAAAATATTAACTCACTTTTTAAAAAGCACGCACTATTTATAAATACTTGGAATCATTTCTCAAAAAAAACTTTGCCTGTTCCTAGCACTTTGTGTAATCATTTATTTTTTGCATTCTCCAGACTTTTCCACATCCTTCGTCTCGAGCGTTTTCCAATTCCCGTATATACAGTTGTTGGAAGCAGTACGCATGCGCGACGAAGCAAAAGATTCAAGAAAGCACTTTACACATGTGCATCATCTATGAGTTTGGTCGTGGAATATTTACTTTTATATTCCAAAAAAAAAGTATTTCATAAAAAATCAAATTCGCATAAGAAATTTTCCCATTCGTTTTACGAAGCTTCATTTCCGTTCTCTTTGACATTTTACGTCATAATGTATAAATATTTGAAAAGTTCACAGTATTGATAGATACTTTTACACTTGGCCTCTAATAGAAAGTAGACTATAATTTGCCTAAATTTCATAGTCTATTAATCAAAATTTTAATTAAAGTTAAAAAAGTATTTTATCTGTTCTAATCATCTTAATAAGATATTATTCCTCCCCAATTATTCCACTTTTCATATATTTTTATAATCTGTATAATGTAATAACAGCGCTAACACAATCATTATTCTGAGAAAATGTATATTTTCCTTTTATGTATCAAGCAAGTGTAATAAACAAATTTCAAGTTTAATTTCTTCAAAACAAGTTTATAAACAATGCTAGAAAATAATTTATTAGGAAAAAAGATATGATACATAAGTTTTTTATTATTATGATATTGATATATATATAGATATATATATATATATAATTGATGATATAATATGATATAATTGATGATCAATATATGATATATATATTGATATATATATATATATAATTGTTAATTCGAAATCCAGCTTAAACTATTTATGCTACTTATGTTATATGGCATAAGTTATGTAAATGTAGATTACTTAATTAATAATTTATATATAATAAACGGATGTTTAAGGGAACACAAATAATAAGGCATATTAAGTATAAGTGCATTTTTATTATTATGTAATTATTAACTCAATAAATATATACTGCAATAAAATAAACTTATTTAAAATAATTTAAAGTATATTCTCTCTATTATAAATATATATAAAAAAAATCTTTCTAGGCATTTTTATTCGTGAACTGAAAAAAAATTCAACTGATTAGGCAGAACAACTTTAATATAACTGAATTCAAACCCAGTAAATAAGCTATGATGTACATAGTAATTTAATTCAATTTATAATTAAATCGTTAATTAAAATGAAATTTCAATTGTGATAAAAAATCACTTTCCTACATTGACCAGAAAAATTATTGATGTTTGTCTAGAGATTACTAGGTATCTGAAAAATAAATTAGAGTAGGCGAATGAGAAGAATGGAGTGTGAAAGAGAAATAAATATATATATATATATATATATATATATATA
>JAPYYT010000469.1:0-72516 GCA_030522565.1 Ceratosolen corneri
ATACTTGATAATTGCCCCAAACAGTATACTAGCTGTTTAATAATCTAAGGTAACTCCTCCCCCTTATTTTCCACGAATTGCGTTAACATCAACAGTTCTACTAACCATTGTATTTCAATCATATTGTAAATCTATTCAATACCTTTATCGCCGCTACTATTATAATTTGCTTATATCTAAACTCACCCCAATTTTTACACACTTAAATATACTGCTTTATACTTATTCAATAAACTACGTTTCAAGCACATTACTCCCTCGACTGGTATATTTGAATCTCATTTTTATCATCCTCTTTCCACTATCCATCTCTCTTCATCCATTGGATACATTGGAGAGGGAATTTACACGCGGGTAAAAACCCGAACAGTGTGAGAATTTTTAAAACTCGTACTACTAAAACAATTAATGCATTAATCTATTGCAACCAAAATATATGCTTTTATTATAAATAATTTAATTTATTATTACTTGTAGTTGAATATTGTATTCGACTGTAATAAATATAGTTTTGCACAATTTCAAAGAATATTATTTAGATTGGGTGATGTAAATATAAAAAAAAATTATATTTTTTAATTTCTTTCTCATTTAAACATATTAAGTTTTGTTTATATTTTTGGAATATTTAATTATATATTTTAAAAAAATTTTTTCTTCTTCAAATTCAATACTATATATTAAATTTGAATTTAATAAAAATTTTTTACTTTTGCATTGCAGAAGTAATTTGTATAAAATAATTGCAATACAATTATGTTCGGGTAAACTGTGGGGTTAAATCGCTATATTAATTATCTTTATTACCTATTAATCCTATTGCCTTTATTGTTTGAAATATAAATTTAAAGTATTTGGAAATATATTGATGTAAATCTTAAATATTACCGTACTTGCATGTATTTGGTCAATTTTCAAAGGAGAGGTATCGAAGGTACCAGGAGGCGATGCGAGTGCAGGATGCAAATCGACGTAGGCAAGTACCCTTGGATTTGAATATGCATCGAGATAGCTTCAATCCCAGATCAATTAGTATGACTGGTCCGCGACAAGCGTTTTCATCACCACAACCAGCTATGATGCAATCGACGAGTGTTTGTGATTTGACAACATCTAACGTTTGGAATACTGGCTTGCAACAGGTGCAAAATTGTTATTTATAAGTATATGCCTGTAATATATTATTTTAAATAGATCTGCATGTTTCGTCCCTTATGAAGGCAGCATAAATTCATAGTTTGAATTCATGTTATACTAAAATTAAAGTATCCGTTAGTGAGCGAGTGATAAAGTCATAGGCACATGTAATATACTTAATCACAGTTCGTACATTGTCAAACAATTCGAGAAAGTTCCCGAATAATTACATTGATAAGTGGATAGACAATTCTCGATTTTTGAATCTTGATTTCGTCGGAATTAAAGAATGTTAACAGTATGATAAATAAATTTACTGACCGTTTACTAAGATCATATTTGTGCTTAATTAAATAACAGTCGTATGTTATTCAATTCGCACAAAAGAAAGAATCGATCATATAATATAACAAATAAATTTTACAATCATAATGTCGAAATATCTTTGGGAATTAACTTTTTTATTTATCTATTTAATAATTGGTTGTTCCTATTATTGTTATCATTATAAAGGCAAAATATTGATGAAGTTATCTCACTTATGAGGACATGAGTTTTTTGTGGTTAAACATTTCAATTTCATATAATTTAATTTACACTTTTATAAAATATTGATGAAGTTATCTCACTTATGAGGACATGAGTTTTTTGTGGTTAAACATTTCAATTTCATATAATTTAATTTACTCTTTTATAAAATTTGTATATTTTATGTTCTTAATAAAATATTGTTTATTTGTATGCATTGATATTTCACTCAACTTGAAGTTTTTTAAGGAAAAGAGAAATCATGCAAAGCATTGTTGACGAGTCTTACTATATTAACTATCTTATGTTACAAGTTTACAACATTGTTACAAGCATACAAATTAAACTAATGCAATGATCTCTTTTAATCAACAGGTACAGTCGGTAGCTCAGTTTGGGACGCCAAATAATCAGATGATCTGGCATCCTTTGTCGAATATTTGGGATGGGCATAACCCATTGATGGGCGGTTCGAATCTAAATTTAAGTCAGCCGCCTATGTGGCCGAACTATCCGATGGGATGCGGGTCGCCAGCCTCACAAGTCTTATCAACCCCGCACACTAGTTTCCGTTGTCACAGTCCGGCGCGTAGTCATAAATCTGGGAGGCGTTCTAAAGTTTCGTCACCCTCGCCAAGTCTTAAATCCCGTAAATCTACGGCTTCGATACGTTCGAGAATTCACCGTTCTCCAAATTCGCCGTCTGATGCCTCTTCTGAAAATTCGGACGAATCCGACTTTGATGACAAAATATCTAAAAGCTCGAGGGAGCACAATGCTAGGAGAGACAGTATGAACAGTGCAAGAGGCTCCAGGTTAAGATCGTACCATCAAGATGAATTTGCCAGGAGTATAAGAAAGTGAGGTTCATTACTTTGTTTCCTTTCTCTTTTGGGAAATTATTTTTTAATGTATTTACGGATCGGTTTAATTTTCGTTAATATTTAACCGACCTTATATTTAAATAAGAGACTAAATATTCAATATGAATACGCAATAATAAATTTATGAGTTTTATATTAACATATAATTTTTACTTATAAAGAAAGTGCATGAACTATCATTATTAAAAATATGAAAAGTATAAAGCTTTTTTTGGAAATTTATAGCATCATTCACAATACCGACACAATAACTAATCCTTTGCATGCGGTGAATTTAGTTTACTTTTAACTAGTTATTTTTAACGGTAAGCATATTCGAACGATGTCTTGAATGGAATTTTTAGTTGGCGTTCAGAGGACAGGATAAGTAGCATGGAGGAGCAGTGGATTGCGAATCATTTTTCGGTAAACAGTAATCACGGCTCCCGAAACTCTATAATCGAGGACGACAAGCGATCGTTGGTCTCTACTCGTCGTGCCTGTGACGAAGATCAAAGTCCTCGATTCCACCGAATCGGTAGTCTTCATGGGCGCAGTGGACAGAGCACCGACGACTCTACCAATGGACATCACAGCTATCATCAGCGGCACCAGAAATTGAATAATAATCACCAGAGATTTAAGGTAATGAACTCATCAGATGACTACGTAGACAAACAGCTACACGATCGACGTGGTTCGCTGCGGAGATTAGCGTCTCGAGCAATAAGAGAGTCTGATATTGAAGAAATTGAGCTGAAAAACGATAGACGGAAGTATGGTTCTAATAGGGCTGGTAGATTTTCGTCTTACGAGGACTCCGATGGGAATAATCATAGTACCGGAATTTCGAGGTAAGACACACCTCTGTTTTATTATTGTGAAATTCCATATTTTTTGTTTAGTATACATTGGGAATATGATAGAATTTTATTATAAACATGATTTATTCAGTCTAATAAAGTTTTTTACAAACATTTTACAAATATTTTTAAATATCGCCTACTATAAATTGTATATTCTTTAATACTAATATTATGAGACACAGTTAGTGTATTTGATATTTTTAATAAAAATAAAGATAAATATTAAATAACAAATAGGTCAAAAAATATTTGTTATAGTTTTTGTAAAATTATTAATAATTATAGACTTCATTATAATAACATTTTCAAGGATTAATAAGTAAATGGGAGTTTGTTATAATTTCATGGGAATAATATTGAAAGAAACTGTGTTGCAGATACCAAGCCAGTGATAAGTATGAACAACAAGACACATCTTCACCTTCACCGAGTCATAAACGACTTCCTGGATCGCTAACCCCAGACAAACATCGAATTCTAGATAAGTTGCCACGACGGTCCCCAACACCGGAGATATGGTCTAAGGTAACTGATAAATCTTCGCGATCATCGACACCGGATAGACGATCAAGAATTCATGAAGGAAAGCCTTCGATCTCCTTGATGAACGAACAAAAATTGATCGATGAGAACAAGAATCATATCTTGGAGGTAATTCATGAATTTATTAAGCACTTTGTTTACTATCAGATCTAACTTATCTAACTTATAATTAAACAAATAGAATGTTAAAATTAAAAAAGATATTATATATTAAGATTTTTAAATATTCTATAATAAAAGAAAACTTTTGATATTTTAAATTAAGGTAAGAGTAAGAAGGTATATTACGAAAAGGAATTTTTACGCGAAAACATATACATTTTATATGTACTTATATTCGATTTATTATTAAAATTTATTCGAAAGAATTTATCAGTAACTAAGTAAATACAAGATATTAATAGAAAATTATTTCTGTGAATGCTAAATAGGTGATGAAGGATGAGTGGCCATGCGAACATTGCACCTTTCTTAACGATTCACAACACAAAATTTGCGCGGTGTGCTGTAAGACCAAAAGTAGTGAACTACCACCATCTCGAGAAGACAAAGAGGAGAACGAATCACTGAACAACCTTATTAGCTTGCAACTCGGTGACAATGATGAAACCGAGGGTCTCAAGACCCAAGGTAGAACTAGACGAAAGATCAGCTTCTCGTTTGGCACCAAGTTTACCAAATGATCTAAATAATTTTGAATGAGGAGAATGAGAGGGCGAGAGAGAGATAACTAGACAGACATAAATATTTTGCTCATTATGTTTTAACAATGAACTATACTACGAACATAAAATTTTGTAGATTCTGAGTTGCATTATTAACGTAATTCGTACATAAAAAAAAAGAAGGATGATAGTATTTTTTATTTTTGTTTTTATTGAGTTAGAGTAAAGGTATAAGATAAATAAGTTAATACGTATTATTAATAGAAGTTAATACATAAATTACTTGTTAAGCATTCTCTACGAAGACTTGTAAGAAACACAGTTATACTGTTCAAGTTTTAATTTGTTATTTTTATTATTTAATGGGCAAAATTTATTTGTTATGCAATAAAATAAACCATTATGATCATATTAATTTTTTTTAATATTGTGTGAATAAATAGAAGAATGAATTTAAGGCTATATATTTATATTTAATATATATTTTACAGTAAATGTTATTAAAATTGTTTTAAAATTGTAGATCTTTTTATGAAATATAAATACTATTGATCCATAATGTGTAATCAAAATAGTATTATAAAATGAAAACGTATTTTTAAGGAAAATATAAAACTACGCAAATATAATAATATTACTCATAAATATTTTTTAAAACTCAAGATTTTACAATTAATTATATTTTTGAATTATAATTTAATAGTAAATTTTTATACATAAATTTCATTATAAATAATAAAATTAAAATACGGGATATCTATATTTAGAGTAAACTTACATAAATACAAATTTACTCAGATGCTTTCTCCAATACAATTACAAAGAACTATTTATTTTATTAATTTTAATCGATGTTCATTATGTATAACGTTAAATACATACTTATTTATGATGGTGTAACTAAACAAAGATATTAAGATATATGTACTTATTTCCAAGAAGGAAAGAGTTTCACTATAATATAAATATTAAATTGAGCAGCAGGAAAAAGAAATTAAATATTACATAAAAGAATATTGTGATGAGTTGAACAGCAGTAAATAATTAATTAACTTCTTTGACAATATATTTAAATATGTAAGACTTTATTCAACATGCAATAGTTAACCCGAATTTGTTATCAAAATGCCTTACAATTTATTGCAAGCAGGTTTTAAGCCTATTATTTATCGTATTTATTAAGGGATATTTGTCTTTTTACAGTACTATCTGAAATAGCTAGTTAAGAATTTTTTTCGGTTCCTATTTAGTTTCATATTAGTTGGAAGTTATAGTTTGTCTTTGAAAAACCGCGATGAAATGTGATTCAAAGAATATCATTATTAGTTTGAGATTTTGAGAACTAATGAGCATACATAGGTTTGAAAGATAAAAGGAAGAAAGGCATACCTTGATCATAGTGATATATATATATATATATATATATATATATATATATATGTTTTTTTATTTGTAATTTCATTTCCCTTAAATTTCCAATGCTTAACAAATTAAATTAAATTAATTTAAATTCACACATACATATGTATATTTATATATCACTGTATATATGCATGTATGTATATGTATAATTTTACTTAAGAAAACAAATTTTTTAATGATAAAAAATTCAAAAATATAAAATGAAGAAAGTTATTCAGTTTGTAATATTTTGTACGTAAAAAAGTACTAATAAATTATTTGATATACATTCTTTTAATTCATTAAATATTCAAAATTTAAAGGAAATTAAATTTCTAATAAAATGTGTTGATAATTTCACTTACAAAATTTAATTAAATTAAAAAATGAATAAAATTAATTAATATTAATTAGCAATACATAAAAATATATTTAGACAAATATTTAATTATCTTGAAATAAAAGACAAATTATTACTGTTGAACTAATAATTTTTACTCAATCATTTTTAATATTTATAGATTGTCTGTTTTATGAATTTAGTTCCTATTTTTTTCTATTTCTCTTATTAATTTTCTTATTCTAATATACATATAACTAAATTTTGATAAAGCATTAAATTTCTAATGGAACTTTTTTAATTTTAAACAAGAAATTATTGAACTTTTGTTTTACTATTAGTTTTTAATGACTGCACTAAAATTATTTGTAATTAATAGAATTTATAAAATATAATTGCCTATGACAATATATTTATTTTTTTTAAATGAGCAATGTATAGTTTAAAAAATTACATTCAATGATTTCGTAAAATTTGTAAAATAAATATTATAAATACACAGATTACTTTAAATGGTAACTAAGTGGAAATAACACAAATAACTATTCCATGATAATAAAAAAATAGTAAAATGGTTTGCATCTTAAAACAAAAAGAATTTGAAGTATTTAGTGTAATATATATAATATATATATGTAATATATATAATCTGTGATATTAAATCATTGAAATATTATAACACATAGATTTGTTATTCCGTTTACTGACTATAAATGTCCGTAAATACGTAAAAATGTTTATAAATTATAAAATAAGTCTTTAAACGAAAGTATCTGATTATTTTAATACTCCAGGCTTCCTATAGATAATTGAAATATTTTCTTAAAAATGATTACAAAATGCGTATATCAAATATACTGAATTTTCTAATGCCTTTACTCTATCTTCGTTAATTTTTTCTATTTTAATATATATTTATTATTTATATAAAACAATTGTTCTTTATATTCAAAAACTTTTTCATGTGAATTTAACATAAGTTTCAACTTTTGTAATATTGTGATAAATATCAATTTGTTACAGTAAATTTTTCTATGATAAATTGGTTTTATTGAACTGTATTTTCTTGAATGAATAATAAAACTTCTAGTAACGATTAATGTATATACATAATGTTACCAAATGCAAAATTATGTTTTGAATAAATACAATGAATATGCTATACGTTATTTATTAAAATAAATATTATTCGTTCAAGCTGAAACATTCAAAGACGATCGTTGGCCGAGAGACGATTTGGTCTTTCCTCTTTGAATTTATCAAGTTCTCATTTATTCCTTTATTTGTAAATTTATTCTGATTTATTATTTTTACGTTTTATTGGTTCTATAATTAAGTTAAAATTAAAGAATTATATATAAAAATGTTCAAATTACATAGTTAATTATTTATAGTTATTAACGTATTAGATTGAAATTGAAGTTAATATAAGCTTTATAAATTTTAAATACATGAATTTTAAATTATAAAATTTTTACATCATAAATTGATATAAATTAAAAATTAATTTTATCGATCAATTTATATCAATACATTGGATTCAAAACAATATGAGATAATTTAAAAAATATATTTGTTATGAATAATTATAACATTAACTAATGTTATTTATATATTTTAGAAGAAACTAATTAGTGTATTATTCATTTAAATTTTCATAAATTTAATATAAAATTAATATTAAATTTTTATTTCTTTTAAACTGTAATAAATACTGTTATAAAAATGTAATAAATGTAATAAGACTATGGTTTTTATAAGTTTAAATATTTTTATAAAATAATAAGTAATATAACACAATTTATTACAAAAAATAGAATTTTTTAAACTCAAATATTTATTTAAATATTTATTCTAAAATTTTTTCGTTTTTATTAAAAATATAGTGTTGATAAAACTTGAAAATATAGAAAGTTAATATAATCAATTTATATATATTTATAAAATTGAAAAACAATTAAATATAGATTTATTTACTTTCAGAAAAACAGGAAGAATTGTCTACAGTCTCAGAGATGATGAATTTAAAGATTTTCAATGACAATGAATCAAAAGTACAGAGTACTTCAAGAGGAACATCTACAAAAAATTGGACAGAAAATGATGAGATTTCTAAATTAAATAAAGGTCAGTCTAAACCTTCGGTTATGACGTGTGAAGCTCCAGAGGAAAGTAATGAAGTTGAACATATTATGGAAGCTTTAATTTCAAGAAATGAAAATACAAGTTTAATGATTGAAGAGAAAGATTTTAATTTTTCCGAAAAAGAGACAAAGATTACAACTATTTCTACGGGTACGTCACCACCCCCACAAACCATTTCAACACAAGTGAGTATAATAATTAATTTTTAATCAGCTAATTAATTTTTAAGTGTGGTATTAAATATCATAACATAAAATTATTAATAAGAACATTATTATTCTTTATTTAACACAATAAATTTAATTTACAGTGTTTTATTTTAATACATTTTTTACAATATGTATTTATATAAAAGAAAGACAACTGAACTGTATGTTAAGATTTGTGTTTGTGAGTGTATTTTAATATATATAGATAGATAGATATAAAATCTATATTTATAAAAAACAACTATCTATAAAACTAATCGTAATTAGGCAAACTTAACATTTTTTATGTCTTTTTAATTTCATAATACCTATTTAATGTAAATTTACTAAATTCAAGTTTACTATTTGTGTATTTTATCTAAGATGCTTTAAACAATAATAATTGCTTATATATTTTCTAGTAATATATTTTATGTTTAACTATAATTAAATTTAAGTAGTAAATTAAATACAAAAATTGTATACTTATCAATTATGTTAAAATCATACCAATAATGAATAATTTAAAAGTAGTTTTATAATTCTAGAAATTGATTGTATACTGAACTCTAAATCGAAGTGTATACATACTTTGGATTAAATTATGCTATAATAATATAATAACAATCATTTAAATATTACGCAACCTAATCATTGTTAATGCACTAATTACATTTAGTACAATAAGATCTATTTTAATTGTATGGAGTAACTTTTATTTTTGCAAATATTTCTAATTTTGTTTCTTATTTCATTGACATAATGGACGTGTTAAAATAAATGTTTTATTAAAAACTTAAATATTTTCTAGACTTACGAAGATCCCAATATTATAAACGAAAGAGAAGAAATATTTCGAAAAGCTGGATCTTTAGCTCCCTGGAAATGTGCAATGAGATACGACGATAGTGACTCTGAAGTATGTTAGTTAATAATAACAATTAAATGTTAAAAAGTAAAATTACTCATTCCTTGTTATATCATTTGAAATATTTTGAAAATGTACAACTAATACCGTGTTGATAAATAAATCCAATATAAGTAATTTAATAGATAAGCAAGTTATCCTTTTAACTTACAAATTATCGGTTTTTGTAGACTAAAGCATCACATTCGTATTTCATACGGATTAATATTAACATTCTTGCAGGTAAATTTTGTAAAAATTATAATCGGCAGCTAGTGTATCAGTTTTTACATTTTCGCATGTTAATTACGAATTGTATTTTAAATTCCTAGAATGAATTATTTGCCTTAGGTTACAGATTTGAAATTTAAAGTAACAGCTTATGTTTTAGGATGGTAGGTTTCTAACCAACCCGGAAATGTACAATGGTCGTCAGCGTGGAAAATACCATCAGCAACTATCCCAAGTGCTAGAAAAAACAAGAAGAAACTCCCTCACATCACCTTTAAATTATTATCGTTTCAGGGTAAACTAGTCTTCAGTTCGTCCGGCTTTTCATTCCAGCTTTTGAATATGTCACTCGCGTCGTAATTTATTTTCATTTGTCTTAATCGCTAGTCTACCTGAGTTTAATTTTTTATTCTAATTTGATGGTCTATGTCATATAATAACGACCCCATTTTAAGGCACTACAGCTTTAATGATATTTTATGCTCAAAAATGCTTTTTCATTTTTAGTAGCTTTTGTATGTACCTCGAATTGTAAAAATTTTATTTCAATTATTTAAAGTATTTTCATAAATGGAAACGAGTAAATGTAGCTCTGTGTAATGTGCTTAATTAAGTGTGTAATTTTTATTTTCATTGTAAAGTTTTATAATGTCATTTTCAGTTTTTATCGATGTGTACTAGATATTCATTTGATTAAATTTGCACTTATTATCTTAATATTTTGTTAAACACATTCATGACCATATATTTTATAAGAATAATAAATTTATATTATTCAATTACAGTATATTATATAAAATTATATATATTATATTATTATATTAAAAAGTATTATAGTAAATTATTATAGTATTATAACTATTATAGTAAAAAGTAAAATGCATCTGTAACATTTGCAGCTTATACACAATAAAAAATTTATAATTCTAAATTAAGTGTCTTTATATACTTAAATACTATTTTAAAATACAAATATATCAAAATATCAAATTTTGCAAATCTAATTTTATAAAAAAAATTATTTTAATGTTAAAACGTTAAATGATTAAAAAATATTTTAATGGAATTAATAAATTTTAGAATTATATTTTTTATACATTCTTTGAAATATTATAAAATTTCAATGATTTATAATAATATAGTATATCACACACATTTGTTATTACTATAAATGAAAACTTCCTTGCTTTCAGCTTTATAATATTTAATACTTTATAATATACAATAGTGGATTTGCAATATCCATGTTCTAAAGTATAAAGTATACATTAGCATTTGCTTTATACAAGGGTGATACATAGTAATTAATAATTTATTATCAATATTATTTGTTAATTTTTTTTATTTTTAATATAATTTGAATTATTAATATTAAATATTTTTTTATTGTTTTGTCGCAAAAATAACCGGTGCTATATATATTTTTTCACCTTAAGGCAAGTAAAAATAAATTTAATTAAAAAAAAAAAAGTTAATTACAAGTTACCTTGAAAATTCATTTACAAAACATTGGTCTTCAATAAAATAATATGACACTTTATTAAATTTTTTAATCCGTGAATATTTTTAGAAAATTGAAACATTCATAGAATAAATGTATCGATTTGTTTTTCATGTGACAAAGTTAATATATCCTTTATATAGAAGAATTTATACGTTTCTGTACTTATAAATTGAAAAATTTTTTGCTACTATTTCAAAACTATTCTACGGTATATGATATACTGTACGAGAAATAAAAATGTACTATACTATTTATTACATCATTACACAATTTTTTTATACATACATGAATTATATATGCTTGTAATTGGGTAAGGCTTCGATCGTATATATTAAGCAAGTACTTGTACCACAAGGAAGTTGGGAGCGTGATTACTCGATGACGAGGTTGCCCCTCTCGAAAATTACAGGAACCGAGTCAATCTCAACACATTGAGGCCAGCAGCAATTCTTTCCTCCAGAGTCTGACTCGCCAAGGTCTAGAGCTTGTGGAAGTACTCCGCGAAGCCGAACACCGGGGGTTCTCTGCTGATGATATTCAGGTGGCTTTGGCACAAGACCCGAGCAATCCACTAAACTGGCTTCGCAGCGAATGGCTCTACCTTGTCGAGACAGTACAACTGTTAACGATGTCGCAGGGTAAGGATTTAGCCGAGGGCAACAATATCGGGGCACTCAGTGTACAGGAAGCCAAGGAGGCTCTCAGGAATGCTAAGTGTGATGTCAGGATCGCCGTTTCCAGTGCTATTCAGATACGGCAGAGAAAGGTTCGGTTATGATTTAACTCCATTGTACATTCCCCTTTATATTCAATACTATTGTAATAATAGCAAACGAATTTGGTAATTAAATAATTTGATCGGGAAATAAAACATATAATAATTATGATTATTTTAATGCCCAAGTTCTTTACAAAGATCTATGTTTAAAAAAATTTCTTTTATTACAATTATTATTACTAGATTATTAACTGAATTAGATAAATTCATAAAAAATCTTTCTATATCAGATTTCTACATTTAAATATTTATATTAGAAATATCATTTCGGAATTTCGACGATTTATTTGATGTTAAGAAAATGTATACAATGTAGATATAATCAAATTATTTAAAATTCTGTTATAAATTCTAAAGTTTTTAATCGCTTTTTTTTAATATAAAAATTCAATGATTAAAAAATTACTCCAACTATTATCAAATTATAAAAAAATCATTAACTGTTATATAAGAATATAGTATGTTGTGTAATAATGAAAATAATTTTTGAAAAATATTAAAAATAGAAATTTATATGTTTCAGTGTCAAAGTATAATGGCTAAGGGAACTTTTACTTTAAATAGCGTTATTTCTGCCCTCGATAATAATTTTGGTAATGAAGAATCAGCATTACTAGAGTTACAAAAGGATCAACTAAAACCATTTTTAATGAGAATTTGGGGACCTCCAGCAGGGGTTGAAAACGAGGAAGCTTCGCCACTTGAAGGTCAAATTAATGTTTTTTTCTATAAAATATTATTATATTAATTATAAATTAATTTCTATATTTCATTGAATTCATCTATATGTAGATTCAGTTCCTATGTTTTAGTTACAAGCAAAGTTTTTAGTATCATAAAGTCATTAAATAATTAACAAATTTATATATTTTTTCGATTATGTATTATGAATAACAGTTAAGATAGATTTTAAAGAAGTTTTAAAATTTTATCACCTGAAACAATTTTTTATTAAAATATGAAAAATAAACAAGCGATTAACTATCAAAGTATAAAAATAATAATTTATAGTAGAGCACATGCTACATTTAATAATAACTGAAAATCCATATGGATTTTAGCGGAAATAATGAATGATATCGCAGATACCGACACTACACAGCAAGATCAAAGCATTGATAATCATTTGGAGAAGGAGGCAAAGAAACAGGTAATTTACACAGTTATTCATGATGG
The DNA here is from genome assembly GCA_030522565.1 of Ceratosolen corneri. Classification (NCBI taxonomy): domain Eukaryota; kingdom Metazoa; phylum Arthropoda; class Insecta; order Hymenoptera; family Agaonidae; genus Ceratosolen; species Ceratosolen corneri. The sequence goes on from JAPYYT010000469.1 coordinate 13,273, forward strand.
CATGCATCTAGATTTTCAACGTCAAATGATAGCTTTACGCGAATTGACCGCAAATTTGGAGCGCGATGATGAACTGCAGCTGACCAGAAAAATCACTGGAGATAAGACACAGGTATGTCTGACAAGTAGAACACTTGAATATACTGATGAAATGGAAATTCTAAGAGGTGTATTGGAACGGCTTGAGAAGGAACTGTTGAAACTTACCAACGATGAGTTTCCACGATATGATGAGCCCACGAGGCGCAAACAATCTAATCAACTTGGTCAATGCGTTACAAAATTGGAAAATAACGGAAAGACTTATCTTTTGCAAACAATATCTAACGATAAACTTGGAAATACTGGGATGTGCATCGACAAATATATGATAATTACGGAAGATGTAATTAAGTATTGGAGTACAGATTACGAAAACGTCGAAGTAAAGAATATTCATGAGATTCAAAAAACTCTAGAGGAACTAGTAGATAACACATTAATATTAGAACATTGTTTTAACAAACAAACAAAAAATGTAATTGTTCACAATAATAATAACCGAATTAATATTAATGGAATATGGGCAAAGCAATTGTTGAGCACAATAGATGATAATAATAAAATACAATTTAAAAACAATATTGATCCTATAATGACGAATTCATGGAGTGAAAAAGTTATCGATTATGATAAAGAAAGAGAAAGTATTCAAATTGAAATAAGTAAAACAATTACTCGAATAAATATGTGCGATAATTTAACCATTATTAATACTTTGGATATTCCAAAAATAATAAAAAAAGTGGAAAGTCTTAAAAAAATACAAGATTTAAAAAATAAATTAGCTCAATCTTCAGATGTAAAACAGTTAATGACTGACAAGAAAATGCTACCAGAACAATTTTTTGATCTGCTCACCACAACTTTGGAAAGACCGAGTAAGTGTATAATTATTAAAATAAATAATGTTACGTACAATAATTTTCTAGCAGAAGTAGTTTCTAATACGCTTACCAATATACAAGCAAATGACATTTTAGATAACATAATGATTTCAATTATATTACCTATAAATTTGGAGAATAATTTTACTTCATATGATCTAGAAAATAAAATCATTTTAAAAAAAAACTGTCAGGATATAATTAATAACAGAAGTAATAGCAATGAACTTTTGAAATTATATATTAAAAAAGACGAAATAGATATAAATAGAGTATATAAACAGGTATGTAAGGCAAATAAATTAAATTTGCTTATTTTTGACGAAGTTGAGATAACTGAACATCCTTCAGCATTAATAGTTAAAACCAAAATTGTTAGTAAAAAGAATGAATCTTCAATATTAACTAATTTAAATGCATATCAGTTAAATTATATTCAGTCTAGTTGTGTTCAAGATTCAAATTCTAGTCAATTAAAAGTAGAGAAAGAATATAATGTTGGAATCAATAATATTGAATTAGTTTCTATAGAAACAATCAAGAAGATATTACAAAATCCAATACAATGTTCGTCAATTAATAAGGAAATAAAATGTAATAAAGTATGTAAAAATACGGTATCTAGTATTGATAGTTTCACAATACCAGTAATAAAAGAAAATTTACAAGAACATAAAAGTTCTGCGTTTGTTTCTATTGATATCTTAAAAATATCTGAAATTGGCAAAACCAATGATATTGTAGAGAATAGTTATAGTTCTAATAGCAAATCAAAGGAATCACCAAAGCATATTTTACATGACAATTTAAATAATAATTCATCATCTGATGAATTTTATACTGTTTACGAGGATAATGTTAATGATTATTTAAAAACAGAAAAGTTTAAGGAAATAAATAGTAGCAATGTTGCATTAATAAAATCTCTGTTAGATTTTGATAGTACAGTAACTAATGATATTTCATCATGTAGTAAAACATTGAATTCATGCAATTCATCCGAAGAAATTATAACTACCAATGCAGTATTAATATTATCGCAATTAAAGCAATCTTCAAATGAAAACATTATATATATCTCATCTAAAATTATTAAATTAAATTCGAAAAGTAATAAACACATAAATGACGATACTAAAGGTAATTTAAATATTTCTTTAAAACATATTGATTCCAATACAGAAAATGACAATAGAAGTATAAATAAGGAAGTAGAAGATATAAAGAATTCGAATCAATTAAATAATTCTGAAAATGTTATCGATCGGATTGAAAAAGAAAAGAAGCAGGCTTTATTTTCAACAATTCTTACGTTTCAAACAAATTCAAATATACAGTCAAATGATGAATGTATTCCAGAACTAAGTTCATTAGAAACATCTTTTCCTTCTGTGCACTATTCGGAATCAATATCGGATACAGCAGTAAATCTTATAGTAAATGAAAGTAAAAATGAGCTAAATATAAAACCGATCGAAAATAGAAATTACAAAATTGTATGTTCTGAAGATCATAAAGATATATATAATTACATGATTATTCCACAAGTTCATTGTTCCAAAAAAATAAACAAACTTTTTAAATCGGAGACTTATTTTAAACCAATTAATTCAAAAGTAGAAGAAGAAAAGGTATCTCATCTAATAAAAAAAATTATTATTGGAAGACGATCACCAATAAAGTATTTTAAAAAATCTCAAAATATTCCAAAAAACTATATGACAAAACCAAAAAATATTCCTAAAATTTTAAATACACAAAGTAATTCAATCTCTAAATTGTCTTTAGACAAACACATACTTGAGAGAAGCAAAGTTTCTACTAAAACTTCAAAAAACCTACATTATAATTTAAAAAATGACTCTAAATCAAAAATTTTAGCTATTGGACATAGCAAATATCAAATCAATAAAAAATTCAACGTAAATCAAGATCAATTATTTCAACCCTTAGCAAAAACCCCAATGAAAATATTTACTTTAAATGATGGATCAGAAAATAAATTCGACAAATTAAATAAGAAAAAGTCCGAGGTACATTTTCGATCAAAAATACCAATCTTTAATGGTATAAAACGAATTCCTGCGCAGAACATTTCAAAAAGTTTTGAGAGACAATTAAATGAAAAAATTAAGCCAGCAGATACTTTTAGAATTTGCAAGACTAGCATGTTTAAAAAGTTTTCACACGATAAACGAACAGTTATTTTAAATGAAAGTAACCTTTTATTAAAAAAAGAAAAGATTTATAAAAAATCAAACGAAAATGATAAAATTGTTCAATCAAAGGAAGAAGAAAAAGAAGAAAACAAAGATTTTCTTAAAAGTAAAGATAAATATGTAAAAGAACATGTATGTAATGCAAAATTAATATGTTGTAACAAAACAGAAGTTCGGAAAGTAGAAGATACAAGAAAGCAAGAAACATTTTCATGTCAAAATATACATTCCGAAATTCGAAGTAATGTAGCTAATAATAACGTTTTAAAAATACAAAAAAGGAAAGATGGTAACATACAAGGACACGTACTGTTGACATTATGTAAAGAATCACAGAAACCACACAATAAAGAAGGGACAACTAGTAACGAATTAGTAAAATCTACGGTAAATAATGTAGACACGAAACAATGTAATCGTATTAATCATATCATAAATAATATCGATAAAGAATCAGGCATAGAAAATAACAAATTACATGAAGAAAATAGCTTGAGGGAAACTGAAGGTAGTGCGTCACTTGTTGAAAAAGAAGTAGAAGAATTAATAAACGAAGAAGATTATCCATCAAATGAGACAGAAAAAGAGTTAGAAGAATTAAAAGATGAATCAGATGAAGTTGAAGAGAAACTGAACAAACTAAAACCGTTTCACGAAATAAAAGATTTAAATAGCGTACAAGTAAAATCTCAAGATGAGGTAAAAGAATTAAAAGAAATACAGAAATCAGATGATGAAGAAGAAATAATAGAAATATTTGAAGAAAGCAAATATAGTCGAGAATCTGAGGAATTAAGTGAAAATAATAATAATGAAATGGAAGAGAATATTGAAAATATGAATTGCAATATCTTTTCAGATGAAATCGAAGAGATCAACATAAACGGAAATGAAGCTATTACAAAGTCTAGAAGATCTAATAACTTTCTGAATGTTGAAAAAAGGTTAGAGAAGACCTTAAACCGTATTAAAGCTGAATTGTCGGATTACAAAACCTCTGACGACGAATCGAGTAAAGTAACTCTTAAAAAATACAAACGAAAAATGGAAATATTACCTAAAATGAAAACAAAATCAGTAGGAAAGTATTTAAATGAAAAAATTTTAAAAAAAGCAGATGTAATCACAAATATAACAAATTATGTTGTAAATAATAATATAGCTTCCAGTAATAAAAAAAAATTTGATGGTGAATTAATAGCAAAAAATATAAAACCGGCAAAACAATTCTCATTTGTAACTAATGATATTAAAGAATTTAAGAACGATAAAAATCCTGGATATAAATTTAGAAGGGAATTTAAAAAGGAAGAAAAAAATGCAAAATCGAGAATAAAGAAGGAAACTGCTCTAATGTGTGAATCGGAGGTCAGTAGACTAACAATTAGGTGACACTGTCAAGTCAAATGTTGACAGACCAATGTCTACAAAGAGCTCAGTTGCAATAATAACCATAGCATTTTTGGACTTAAAATTTATTAGTAGCATGTCGTGTGTATAACACAGTGAAAGAAAAGTAAAGTTCTTTTTGGAAAAATACTGTGTCGACATTATGAAGTGAAAGTTCTGTCCTGTATAGTTTTTAGTCGTGCGTATTGGTATATAATATTAAGTTAAACAATAGTTTGTTATTTGAATAATTGAAGTTTTATTTATAATTATAAATATAATATTTATTAATGTCAGAAGGTGAGTATATCTTTTGTTCAACTAACATATTAATTCAAATCTTTTATGTACGTAATTAATCTAATAGCGTTTTATCAAAATGTATTGCGAAAATGATTTTAAAAAGAAATTTTAATTTTTGAATATTTTTAAATATTTTAAATCATGATAAATGATTTTTAGTTTTAACTTCAAGTTATGAAATATTTTTGTTCAATGAATTTAAGCTACGTATTATTATAATTGATATGAACCAATCAATTATTTTAATCATTTAGTTAAATTAATTAGTGAATATATATTTATCAAAAATGTTTGCATCAGATATATTTCTTTTTGATAAATGTAAAATGGTAATATCTTTATATTTATTTTTTTTATGATATATTTATAAATAAATAAATAAATATATATATATATATATATCAAGCTCTTCAATTTAAAAATTAATCAAATATCTTTTAATCATACTTAAAAAAAAGTAGTATTAATATTTGTTCCAAAAACTTGTTTATTATTTAAATAAATCGTAAGATTTATAACATATCTTATAACTATATTTAATTTTATATTTTCTATATTTAATACAATTTTACAAGAAAATATGTTCATAAGTACATTTATATTAATACAAAATGTTGATGAAAATCCTTTCTTTTAACATTTAGTAAATAATAAAAATATATAATAAGTGTATAAAAATCATTTTCGTTGAAACTTAAAACAAGAACACTGATATAAATATTTAATTTAATCATAAATTAATACTTAAAATGCGAAGAGCTCGATTCTAGACGTTGGTGCATTTTATTTTCTCTTTTGTATTTTTTATAATTTTTTTCATTCGCATGATTCATATCAATAGTTGATATATTTTTAATTGTAGTTTGACTTATTAGTAAAATACATTGATGCTTCGAAATTATAAAATCCATATCAAAAGCTTTACTTTATTATTTTAAAATTTATATACTATATATTTTAATAATAATAATGATAACGGAAATATAAAAAATGCAGTAGAAATCATGTAGTATTTTCAACTTCAAAACGAAAAAATATTAGCACTAACTATGGGATATTTATATACAATGGAATTTATGAAATTCTAAAGCATTTAGTTGGACAGTCTAAAACATATTTTAAGCTGCCGTTGATAATAATAGTTTATCGAGTTTAAGCTTCTACCAAAGAAGCAGTTGTAAATTCTATACGTGCAATATGAATGGTCCTGTGAAATATTTAGTAACAGCCCAGTACTAAATTCTCTGTGAGTGGCCAAAACTTTGTTCGCTAAGTTTGTATTAATGAAACAAAAATCGCTGTATGCGATTATCGTTGTAGAGGGTTGCCCGCCGACTGCTAATTGAAGGCAAAGTTTCGAATTACGAGGAGGCCGAAGTGGCGGCGAGTTTACTTGGTCTTAAGTTTAGCAACACTGAGGCACTCGACGCAGCAAAACAATGCGCGAACGTGGATGCTGCACTGGCATTTCTTCTGCAGGAGTGTGAGCTGTGCACTGGCCGATTTCCCATGAACCAAGTAAGTCTGCGTCGAAATCAGCCCTTTCTAGTGATCGTTGATAGATTGACAGAGGCTGTCTTTTTCATATTATTAGCTTACGTAAAATTAAAGCTAATAACTAATTAGCATGTTACATAAATGATTATTCAAGTGTTTAATTAAAACTCAAGATATAGTTGTCGGCATATTTTACTTGCATAGTTTACTTTTTCGAATGTTAATCAATGCAAATCAAAATTATTCAATTAGGGGCGTTCTTAATTTTTCATGCATTTAAAACACTATTTCAAAGCACATTACAATATTCGAAGAGCATGACATCTTAAAAGCAATTAATTATTTTTGTAAATTCGTTGTATTTAATTTCTTCTGTTCTACAAGTAAGAGTTTGTTGACAAATATATTAAAATAATTTCTAACAATTTACTGATAATCTCATACTTATGGCTATGCAGATAAAGCGTTAATGAAATGATATTTAGCTTTTAAAATATCTAATAATAACTAAATTTCTGGTAGATGATGTCGATGCTAAGATGCGTGCATCGGTGCTGTAACGACTGCGCTAAAAATTATTATACAATTCAAATAAGCGACCGAAATATCACCGATGCGGTTTGTCCATTCTGCAAGGAACCGGACATAAATGAAGCGACCGAGGATGAAGTTCTAGAGTACTTTAGTAACCTCGATATACAGCTAAAGTCTTTGCTAGACCCACCGATACATGAATTGTTCCAACGTAAGCTTAGGGATCGTACTCTCATGCAAGATCCGAATTTCAAGTGGTGCATTCAGGTGAGCGAATTCAAAAAATGAAATTGATCAAACTACTGATGAAAGAAAGATTCTAAACACAAAATAAGTATTGATGATATTTATATTATTTTTAAAATTTAATTATTCAAATTATTACTTTTTAATTCAATTTTCAATAAAAATTTAAATTTCAACAAATAAATGAATATAATTAATTATATTTTAGAATACAAACATTGTTTTTTACGTTTTTTTTGCAAAACTATTCAATTACTAAAAAAATGTTAAAAATATTATCAATTAATAAAGAAATAACTTCGTATATTATAATTTTCATTGAATTTATAAAAATTTACATTAATAAGCTTAAAATACATTCAGTGTTCAAGTGGATTTTATGCAGAGCCTAATCATAGAAGACTAATTTGTCCAGACTGTGGATCAGTCACATGTGCAATTTGTCGAAAACCGGTACGTATATTAGATTGAAGTAATTACAGCTTATATATATTTTTTCTTTATACACCTGAGTTCAGAACACATTTTCAAATTCTTCATATAAAAAATGAATATTAATTTATTATTAAGTGGGAGAAACAACACGAGGGTATTAGTTGCGAGCAATTTGCTATGTGGAAGGATGAGAATGATCCAGATAACCAAGCTAAGGGATTAGCACAGCATTTAGCGGACAACGGAATCGATTGCCCAAAATGTAAATTCAAATATTCTTTATCTCGCGGAGGTAAGTCTTCAAATTACATTAAAATTTTTGGTAAAAATCATTGTTGAAGAGTTTCAAAATCACAAGGACATCTTTATAATATGTATTCTTATTTACTTCCTGTTTTAACATTCATTGCAATACTTTATTATAAACGAAGTCATATCAATTAAATTATTCAATCACCCTCCACGCAAAGAAGCGCGATCAAGTACGAGTATTGTAATCAAGGAAGCCGCTACTAATGCGCAATTCATCAATTGCCCACGGCATAAACCTTTACCTTATTCGAAACTCATATCCAGTAAGCAGAGACACTGATTCGCAGGTAAAACCTGTTGATCTAAAACTAACATAACAAGTCCACGCTTTGTGATATTCATACAACGACATATAATTCATAAATACGTGACACCACTTCGTCATGATATTCAAAATTACGCCTGAATATTGTGCCTGTGCGGAAATAAGCAACTTTTAATTAAACTCAGAGAACTCAACACATTTTGTAAATTTACTTCAAGCTTACCCAGTATTCAATTCACGCCTGAATGTTAAGATAGATCAAGGGTCATAATTCAAGATTACAATAGTATTATATATTTACTATGTTGTCTACAAGACAGCATTATATTTCAATACGCTAAAATAAAAACCGTTTTACAGCATTATAGACGCCTCCTTCGCCTTTGTTTTATACTACCCTGCTATCTCTCTACCTCTACTGTCTGCCGCTCCCTCAGATCACCTGGTAGAGCTTTTTCTCGGATTACTTTCCCGAACATTAGTACATTATTAAAAAAACATTCCCCGATAAATAATTTTCTACATATTAAAAGCCTATTTAATTTAATACAATTTAAAATATATTCAACGAGTTTCTACTCAATATTAATTACTATTTTTTATATCGAAATTTATATTCACAAATATATTATAAAAATGTGAACGCAAAATGTAGCAAAGGATAAAAGGGTAATTACTTTTTAATGAGGACATCATTAACTTCTAAAATCAGTGATCATAACCAATCGATTAATGAATTATCCTAATAATCATCATATAACTGTGTTTAAAAAATGTACGAAACGATCGTTCGTTCGGGTAATAAAAAAGTTTTGTCTATAATTAAAAGTCATGGAAGCTGATTGATTGACCTGTCGATTCATAAATATTCGTATGCGCACTAATAAAGAACTTGTTGACAACACAGGTTGCATGCACTTCACGTGCAGCCAGTGCAAGTACGAGTTCTGTTGTGGCTGTGGCATGAAGTTCGTAATGGGAGCCAAGTGCGGCGTGAGCGACTATTGCGCTAAACTAGGGCTCCACGCCCACCACCCTCGTAATTGCCTATTCTATCTTCGTGATAAGGAGCCAATCCAGCTTCAACAATTGCTCCAAGATAATGGAGTAGGCTACGACAACAGCGGTCCCATTGGCCAGCGGCGTTGTGCTATGCAGCTGCAGAAGGACACTCCCACAGGTGTCGTCGATGTCGTCTGTAACGTCGACGTTGTTAAGGGACATGCCGGATTGTGCAGGTATTTTATAAAAGAACTTACGGAAAATTTGGAATTCTAAACTGGGAGTCAAGCACTATGAATTTGCTGCATTTTATGTAATTCATTACGGCTATTGGAAATGTTATTTAACGATATTTTAACGATAGATTTAATTCGTTAATTACCAATTATTATTCAACAATTTGATTAAAAAATTCTTGTTTATCCTAAATATTGTTAACGAATTATAAATAATTTATAAGCTATAAGAATACTTATAAGAATTTAGACTTAAAAAGCGTCTGTTTTATATCGATTGTTTTCTAGATAAAATTCAAGTTATATTATTTTTAGTTTACCCGTATTTTCAATTTTTTAATTTTTTAATCACTTCTTTCCTTTTTTCGATTCAAATACTTTTCACGTATATTTAAAGAATACGCACAAATAATTTTTCAATTTAGAGAAGCATTTTACTCAGTTGACCAAATTTATAGTTGTACGTAATAATTTTTATTATAGTATATAAATAATCTATGGATTATCTATTGATATTTTATCTATGTACAAAATGAATAATTACTTTTCTTTAATTTTATCTATAAACATTAGTATTATTTAAAAAATAAAATATTTAAAAAATTTTTTAAATCATTTAATAGTACGTACAATAGTAATCATAAATAATTATACGTTTAATATAAAAGCATGTTACATATATGGCTGAGCTTCATTTAAATTTTAGATATATTTAACATAATTTATAAGGTTATAAACATATAAACTTTATAAGTACCTTTATATAAGTATATATTTGTAAAATAAAAATAATAAAAGTAATCACGTTGTAGTGAACTATCTGAAAATTACAAAAATTTTATACATAATAAAATGTTTATGAAGTTTAAAAAAATCTATCACTTATCTATACATAAAATATATTTTATAATATACTATATTTATAATAATTATAAAAATTATTATCAAGATATAAATATCGTTATTTTTAAAATATTTATTGAAAGAAGATACATTTTGATAAAATATAATAATTTAAATTTTAATCGTGAAAATGCTTTGCAGTATTAGTTGATTTATGTAATAAAAATTGTTTAAATATATAGTTAAAAGTATCAATAAATGTAGAATGCTATATTTAAATAAATAAATATTACTTTATACTTTCTTTTATTAATATAATTATTATTGTAAATCAATTTTTTATTTCTAACTGCATTGTTACGTCTACAAATATTATAGTAAATATGTTAACCAATTAAATAATTTCATTTTATATTAAAATTTAACTATACTAGTAGTGATAAAATTTGTTTATGACTTCATATTTCAATATATTATAAACCTGTTTGTATTGTATAGTTTAAGTAATATAAAAAATATATTTTTGTTATTTAATACAAGATAATTAAAACTTGTTTTAATAAATTATATAAAATATTTATTGCTTCAACTCTTTATTAATATAAATAAATATATTTAATATTTGAAAATATATTTTTAATCTTTGTAAATAAATAAATATTTTATAAACAATATATAATTTATGATTTTATCAAATCATTGTACGTAAAAATACTAAAAGGAACATGAAAATTATTTATTTCTAACGAAAACTAAATAAATGTACTCTGTTTATTTTATACTTTACATCTTTACATAAACTGAAATATTTAAAATTTCTATGCAACAAAATCTTATTTAATATTTTCATATTATATAATAAAAATTAAAAAATTTAGAATACACTTAACCAGTGCATTATTATGGATAAAAAGATGTTTTTTTATATATATCTATAAATGTAAGTATATCTTTACTTTAAATCATAAAATGTATATTTTATGTTCAATCAAATGAAAAAAAGTTTAAAGAATGGAAATTTACCGTTGATATTCTTCACGAAATAACAATTTTCATTTTAAAAGATTATAGAAAATATTTTTAGTATATTTTTATACATTTCGAACTAAAGAATATTGTGAATTAAAGAATCAGCTTTTGAAGCTCTAGACATTTGCTATTTATCAATGAATGAAATACATAAAATCTAAATTTTACATAAAACGGAGAATATATAAAAATAGGTCTTCTTAAGTGAAAGAAAAAACGTTTAAGTTTATTAAAATTAAATGTGAATCTATGAATTGACGCATATTGTCAAAACGCGACCGATGTTATCATACGGCAGGAGTCATTACATCGAGTACCTCGTGCGCGTGGTGCGGGAGATGCGACTGGAGCCTTTGCCTCTCCTGAATGTCGACGACCTCGAGACATGTGTCCTGCGCGCAGGTCTGAAGCTGCCGGCCAATTGGTATGGCCGCGACCCAGTGGATTACCGGCAGGACCTCCTCGAGGTAAAACATTTTCTTGCGAGGACGCTTGAGTTGCATTAAGAGTAGGGTACTTTTCCCCGCAGGCAGCACTACATTGAGTACCTGGCGGGCCTGGTGCTCAAGAAAAGACTGGATCCTGTGGCGATCTTCGATTTGAACGACGCCAAGCAGGAGTTGCGCCGTCGGGGAAAAGTGCCACCTGCTAAGAGCCAGGAAATGTCCGAGCAAGATTATCTTGACGCCTGCATTCAGGTGACTGATATGCCCGACATCCTACTTCTCTTTCCTTGTTTTTCCTTTTTCACATCACATTGTTTTACGAGAATGAAAGGGCTCAATCTTGTCGATTGCTCATATCTGAAATTATATATTGATCATATTATCAAATCATATATTGATACAATTATATCATAATATAATAATTGGATCTTGGTATACTTTAGTTTAATGGAAATATTTATATTATCGCAAACAAATATAGACTTAAAAATGTTTTAAATACCTAGTAATGAACTATAATTAAAAATACTTTTTTATTTTCTGTAAACCATTTATTGAGCTCTCAACAAAATTATTTTATATAATTGAAAATGCATAATTGGCTTTTTATTTCTGATATATCTAATAAATTGTGTATTTATTATTAAATATTGCTGAGGATTTAATTAATAAGAGATCTTAATTAATTTTATATATAAAATTTTGATAAAGAACAGTTTTATAAAAATTTTATATTATTGCTTTCATTACTTCCTTTAATGTATTTTTAAGATTCATGAACCTATTAAAACAAAAACAAAATTTATTTCAAACAAAGCATATTTTTCAAATTATTATAAAAATTTGTACCTGTTTATAAATATTATGTTAAAAACTAATTGTTTGAGTAAAAAAACGATCTATTTATTTAATGTAAACTACATGATTAAGTTATATAAAAAATAAATTATAAAATTATTCACTTATAATAAGAATTTATAATAAATAAGGTCAAAACAAATATTAAAACAATTATTGTACTTTGAAAATAAAATATATTTTGTTATAAAATTTATATTTTTTTTAGATTGTACAGAAAGAAATACCATTGGAAAAGTAAAACAAGCATTCAATAATGCTATGGAACTAATGTGCGTTTGCAGTTTTGTGATAAGCCACCAAGCTTGTCTTTATTTTTTTTATTTATAGGAAGAAATATTATTACAATACATACTACGATAGTTTGTAGATGAAACATTACAATGATTTTTCTTAGTCAATAAAGTTCTTGAAGAAAGTTACTCAAATTATTTTTTGAATTCTTAACCTTACTAATACTCAATAATGTATTTAATCGAGTTAAATTAATTTTTCTAACTTTTTGAATAGAATTCAGTTTTTTTTTTTTTGAAGAATTTACTTTTACCATTATAGGTGTTGAATGTATTGGTACTATTTTTCTATTCTTATTTTTATTAGGTAATTCAATATATGATACATTTAAACCAGTAGTTTTATCATTTCGTTTCTTCTTTTCTTTTTGCAAATTTAAAACATTGTTTTTATTTTCTATATGTTTCAAGGATTTTAGTCTACTTAATTTATTACAACAAATTTCTGTATTTTGTGAGCAAACTAAACATTTAATTAAAATTTTGTTCATTTTATTCTTTATACTTTTTGTCATTAATGTTGCTTGGAACCTTGATATTTGATTATTTTTAGAATAATATTTAATTATATGCTTTACTGATTTTGAATAATTCCTTCCAGGAATAATTCTGATTTGAGATTTATTTTTGAACCAAAGGAAGCCACATTCTGAACACATAACCGAACGCCCAAAATATTGTCTTGGTAATTGTAAGTTAGATAGAAGTTTTTTGCAACGTAGCCTATAAATTATCATAATTTACATAATTATATTATTAAATATATAATCATATATTATTTTAATAATTCAATGATTAGAATATGAAGTTAAAATTTTATGTGTATGTGTGTGACTTACGCAAAGTACATTTTTAACTCATTTGACCTGTCACCATTTAATGTTGTTAAATATTTTAAAGAATTCCACAAATGCTCTACTTTATCCATTCTAATTTACTAGCACTTTATCTTTATTAAAATTTAACGACACTTATTATTAGGTAAATTAGTATAAAACTCTGCTTCTAAAAGTTAAATGTTTCAAATTTAAAGATTTACGGATATTTTAAATATGTTACTACTATGATTATAATATTTTATTATTTTTTATTTATATGGTTCACATGATTTACTGCAATTAAAGTAATTATTATGTCAATATAATCGTAAATCAACCGATATAAATATAACACGTGAGTCACAAATAAGCAGCAGAGTAGATCGGAACAGCAAATAGCCGCATGCGCAATAAAATATTAAAGTTGATTGGATGTTGTTCTTAGGGACAAGTTTGATTACAAAACCTCCTTAAAAATAAATTCAATTTAGTTACCTTGTGTGATAGATACCAAAATTAAGTAATCTTTCACAAAGCTTTCTCATGTATCTAATGCTTTCTGATGTGTGATTACTTTTACGAATTACAAGAAATCAATAAATTATGCTATAGTTTAGTACTGTAATCAAAATTTATAAGGTCAGTAGTCAAATAGAAAAAATAATCATGGCAAGATATTAATTAAAATAAACTTTTACTAAATTAAAATATACACAATAATATTGTAACTACATATGCAAAATACAGTTCAAATAAAATTTCTGAAATAAAAGAAAAATGTAATTAACTTGTGATCAAAATAGTTCCCCTTTTGTTCTATTAAGAAAAAAAAAATTAAAAACATGCAAGTATGGAAACTAAACACTGGAACACGAATAAAGGAATAATAAATAAAATAAATAACAAGTAAATAAATAATAATAATAAATAAAGGAGGAATAAACAAAATAATAAATAATAAATAAATGATAAACTATAAAACAAATAAAAAATATAATAAGTAAATAAATAATAATATTCATAATAAAGGAGAAATAAACAAAATAAAAAAATAATAAATAAATAATAAACTAAAGGAGAAATAAATATACAATGTTTATATTCCTGTTTTAAAGCATATTAAAAGCAGTATAGTATATTATAATTTTTTGTTCGGAATTTAACCCGCGTGTGAATTCTCTCTCTAAGTTGTGGATGGCGAGAAACGGATAGTGGAAAGAAGATGATAAAAATAGGTTTCACAGAAACACATTGTCGAAGTTATTTGTACGTTTATGTAGTTTAATGAATAAATATTGAAGCAAATTATATATATATATATATATATACAAGTTGAAACGAATTTAGAAGTAATTAGATTATTGTTATAGTAATTAGAAACGGTATTGAGTAATTTTATAAAGATGCCAGAAAATTAAGGTATAAGGTAGAGAATTGTAAATTGACACTTGTTTAAGAGTCTTAAGGGGAATGAGGGGAAGAGTTACCTTTGACTATCAGCAATTATTAATATGCTATGTTTGATGTAGATATCACAGCAGGGGGTAGGGGCGAAGGTGTAACTTAACAGTATTAACGACAGTCTGAATCCTAAGTCGAATGCATTAAATTATATGTACATTCCCTTGAGGAGAAATAAGAGGAGGGGGGTGTAAACATAGGTGGAATAATTATTAAATTAATGAAACCTATTGCGGTATTATCGGATTCCATGTGTTGTCAGGAGAGGTTGAATACGTGGAAATAATAAATAGTTATATTTATACGATTCTAGAAATGCCTGGGCAATGGCAATGATACTTTCGTAACGGGGAACGTAGTTGATCAGGCGTATACTTAATATAACCACAACTATCGTCACTGGTACTAGCTAGTTTTCAGGGTTAAGTCGTAGTCAAAAGTAACTGCCGCATCTTCCGTCCAGTTGTATTTATGTTTCAGGTATATTTTCAGGTACATCTCTTAAAAATGATAGGTTGGCTAAAATATGGAGATTTCTATTTTTAAGGAGAGTATAGAGGGGAAAGGAAGGGGTGGTCAGATGTACTGCATATCAAGCTCTTATAAACATACATTTGACATTTCTGGACTGGGCAATGCCATGATCTGTCAACACTGACAAAGTTTCTAAACACAAATATTATAGAGGAGAATTTCGTTGACGAACAGAATTTCGAACATTTTTATCTATAGAAAAACCTTTATTTTATTTATTATACGTATACATATTATATTTTTTTTAAGAAATGATTCATATTTAACAGTTCAGATCGATCGAGTTGAAATTGCTTCCTTGGTACTTGTTTAATACGGCTAACAGCTATTGAAAAACGATTCTTAATGGAATATAATCATTTCCAAGTATTATAACGGTAAATATAATATAAATTAATTAAAGAAAAATTTGAAGTAATTTAACTAGTTAAAACAGAAGAAATTTTTTTTTCTTCATAAATATTTAGTATTGTATAATGAATCTAATATACTAATACAATTTTCTTTTAGTAGATATACAGCTTTGTGTCTGTAGTCTTATACATAAAAAATCGCACAAGGTGTTAAATCTGAAATAATTTAACTAATTATATACTTTTATTAATATTTTTAAAAATACATATGATGTTAATTTGAACAAAAAAGTACGAATAATATCAGTTGTAAATAGTGTATGTAATCGAATATTCGTACGTTTTCGTTGTGTGTTCAGATTATTTTATTATGCACGATTCATTTGTGTCTTATATAACTATAATGTTTTATAAAAATACGCACAAAAGCAGATATATTTTTCAGAAACTTATAATATTAATCAAATGTATTTAATTAACCGTCACTAAAAGTAAATACTCAAACGTTAAGAGTACAACTTCATCTACTCTATATATTCTTCTTATATTTCTTTATATGCAATTACAGATAGTTACAATGTTAGTTTAGTGAGTACATCAAAGCAAACAACTTATATACAGATTTGGAACCAGTTATTCATTTTCATTTTAACAATAATAAACTATCCCAGTCAGTCCTATAAAAACTATACTTAAATTTAAGGGAAAAAATATTATTATTAACTATAATGTCAAAGAAAAATTCTAATTTATAATACAGAAAAAGACAAACAAATAGAATCGGAAAACAGAATTTTTACAATTTATTAATAATCAATTTTTTGAATAAAGGATTTTACACATACTCATTGCTTTAGATCGTCAAAATATATATAATAATTTTATTTCAAATAATCGAAAAAGTTAAAAAAAAAAAAAAAATTGAAATTAGGTTATCTTAGTCGATGGATTCGCTGCGCTTAATTCGCAGAGCTAATCTTAAAACATTTTGGATGGTGCGATTTCTAATTAATACTTGTAATGAATTGAATCTTTTGACTTCGTCCAACATTGCAATCTAGATCCTCGTCTGGGCTTGCTCTTGGAAATAAGATGATTGGAAAATATTGTGATTGGCTCGTTTTAATGTTTTCGTCCTTATATACATGGTATAACTTCACAGTGCATTCACTGCAGAATATTTTTCTACGAATAGATTGATGTTCAGAAATCAATCCGAGTGAAAAAACTATCTCTAAGATATTAAGGAAGAGAGGCACATTGTGGAAGGAGAGTGGTAGCATCGGGTATTAAAATAAGGTGTACGAAAGATGTATGTAACAATAATAGCTTTTATTGAAAGAAATATGAAGTATATAATATTGAATTTTAGTTGTATTTTATGTTTACTTGAAAGTTTATTATGTTATCTCATGCTAAGTTGTAAATTAAATGTCTTGATACTTGAAGGGAAAATTATAGTGTGATGTATTTAGTAAATTAATAAATTACTTTCCTTTAATATTTGGGATTAATGCAGCGGACAATTGTAAGTTGAATTGCGCTTCGTGAGCCTGTTTGTTCGTCACCCAGGTAGTTGCAGTACATTAGATGAATATTACACTTCTATTAAATATGTAGATGATCGTAACGTTATAAAGATATAATCCTGCTAGTAACACTAGCACAAAACGAACATTTTGTGAGCCTTGCGATTTAATTAGGTTATTTGCTGTTATAGTAATGCTAAGGTGCAATCCAATGTATAATACTATCAATATGAATAGTAATAGCAAGAGGGAACTCAGTAATTGGGCTTAAAAGGAAAAAGTGCCTACTCAGTTCATTGAAAAACGCGATAGTTTTTAATGAATTTACAAATATGTTGAGTTACGTGCGTTTAATTAAAGGTTGCTTATTGCCGTGCAATATTCAGGCGTAACTTTAAATCTTACGACGCTTGGAGTGGTGTTATGCTTTATGAAAATGTCATTGTAGTCCATACTGCTACAATATTCAGGTGTAAATTGAATCTTACCAAGTGTAGATTTGTTGTATTTCTTTAGATCAACAGGGTTTACCTGCTTGTCTGCGTGTCGGCTCACTGGATTATTCCGCTCGTATTTGCTCACTCTTCCTTGCGGGCCGGGCGATTGAATCTTGACGGCCGCATCTTCTTGTTCAATTACGAAGAATCTGTAGCACAATTCAGAGCTCTTTGCTTCCCTCTCAGTGCGTTCCTTGAAACTTGATACTTTTCTTTCTTCTACTGGTCATTGATAAGCAACTCACTACGCAACCTTGTATTGAGAGATTACTGGCTGACGAATCGATACTATGAATCTGTAGATCAAAGCGAATCTGATGAGGCTTGCCGAAGACGCAATACTTACAGTCTTCACTTCGCTCCTTGCCGGGGAGGATTTTTCTTGCATAGGTATGAGAGTGGGAAATTTCGGTGGTTGGTTAAGAGCTAATTATTCAGTTATCATTGGTGCCCTTTGACCGGTAGTGTCGACGCCTTTATAGGCAGTGGAGGCGTCAAAGCAGCGGCCAGCCGTACGTCGGATCGCCGGGTCAGCGCGTGAAATCTTGTACCGACGGTTCCGCCCGTGGCGTCGTTTGATGTTTACACTTTTCAAAATATGCATCTATGCTGTGATAAACAACTTGTACAATGTTTGGCAACTACGCGCGAATTCTTGGAAGGTTTTATCAGTTGATTTTACTACACGTGCCTTGCAGAGCACGTAATGGTCATATTGACAATCGACGACCTTTCGAGTACAATGCTGCGATAATTCCACCGTTTCAAATCATGCTAACAGGAAAATATACTTCAAATATTATCGGAACATTAGTTTGTTCTTCAGGGACATCTGGCAACCATAAATATAAAAAACATTCGATACAAATGTTAAAGAAACAATATTATTTAGAGACTTTCGATTTTCTATTCGGTTCTCGAACTCATAGAGAATGATGAATTGCAAGCGTATAAACAAATTATTAGAATTTGAAGTATTCGTAATAAGTAAATATTTGTATTAGTAACTGTTGGTAATTGTACTAAAATTAAAAAACTAGTGTTATAATAAAAAATCGTAGTACGATGCCAAATTTTTACGCAGTAAATGTAGCGTGTATATAAGTGTACATATAAGAAATAATGATGAAAAACAATTATAGTGCCAAGTATTTTTTATATTATTATATTAATGGGAGAAGAAGTTAAAAATAATATTAATGAACAAAACATATGACTTGATCTTTGTTCGAGATTCTGTACGAATCTCGATTATCTTTCTATAATATTTTTGTTTGGAAAATTAATTAAAAGTAGGAACGGCTCGACCATTATTTACAACCTTTCCTAGGACTAGCGGTTCGATTATTGTGATTTTTATCGTGTGTCTTATTATAAAATAAAGTAAAATCAACATCGCTATTAAGATTCTAAAATCATCGAGAGTGCAGACTATGCCTCGTGATTTATACTTTGTCAATTTTACAGCAGTGACTATCAGTGCAATATTTAGTAGTAAGACTTTCATTCATTTGTCTCACAAGGCCCTGCCTAGGGTGCCACCCCAAAACAATCCATTGCACAAATCACAGTATGATATTGACTGTGAATCGATCTTCGTAGTTTCCCACTGCCAAGGAAATTAGGTGATGAACACACACCAAGGAAAGCGAGGTGACATCAGTAAAATTAGATTGCAAGAGCCGCTGCAGCCAGTTACTTTCTTTGTATGATTTCTTCACCTTAGGCAGTTACTTTCTTTGTTGAGTTATTTTACTTCTGTACTTCCTTCTGCTTCTGTAGTTATTCCATCACTACAGCGTTTTAATTCAAGGTAGTAATCATAACTCAAAAAGTAACTCAATTATTATACAATTCATCGGTTACACATCTTGGTAGCTATTAGTAGCAATCAACTTATTTCAATAGTTGGGTTCACAAGATTCAAGTATGTTGGTAGTGCTATGAGCAACGATACATCCGATTGAAGTTTGTATTAATTTAATTCATTGCATTAACCTAAGTGACAACAAGCAGGCCCACGAAGCAGAGTTCAACTTACAATTGACTGCCGTTGTTATAAGTAGCTGATACCGATTCATCATCAAGTGTAACAGCACGTGAATTCAAGCAAACAGAAACACGGCGTTAACTTACAACTGATCGCCACAGCTACTTCACCAAATCAAAAGAAAGTAGTTCATCCATTTACTAAATTCATCATGCTACAATATATCTCAAAAATATTACAACATTCAATTTACAATTGGAAAGTACTAAATTAAACTATGATGAATTATATAATACTATAATAAATTGGAATACTAAATTGCAACTTAGAAAGTATTTTATATTTTTGATAAAGGACTAAATATAATTTCATGTAAAGACGTTTGATATTAACTAACAGGTTCGAAGGAATTCCAAAAATAAGACTGTTCGAGATTTAATCCAAGTGTGAACTCTTTTCAAGATGATAAGAAGGAAAGACAGGTATTGGAAGGGCAGCGAAAGCAGCAAGTATAAATAAACTATAAATATTTATATTATTGTTTATAGAATATACAAAGTTTGTACGTAATTGTAATAGCTTTTATTGATAACAATATGCAAAATATAATATTGAAATATAGTTGTAATTATGTTGAATTGATAATTATTATGCTATCTTGGTATCGACTTGTAAATCAAATTTCTTGATATTTTGAAGGGAAAGTTATAAATTAATAAATTAATTTCGTGTGATTTTGGCAATATCATTTATTCGAGAATATGCACAAGCTACGAATCTCTCACAGTAATACTTTATTGTTTGGAAATTAGATAGAAATTTTAACATGTTTATGATTGCCAGATGTTGAACAAGAACTTTCAATTTCTACAATAATCTCCGAGTGTCGTGTTACGGTGATGATTCGATCATTGTTTTACAACCTTTATCTAGGACTAGAGTTTTAATATCTCAATGTTTTGTTGCGTGTCTTATTCCAAAACAGAATAAAATCAACAGTTACAAAAATTCCAAAAGTATCGCATTCGTTAATTTACTTACGGAAAAACCAAACAAGACCTATACTTTGTTTATTACACGGCAGTGACTATCTTATTAGAATTCCTCGACAGGGGCTCATACGAGTAAGTTACTCTAAGTAGCTTCCCTAACAAAGTTCTTCTAAGTTTTCTGAGTATTAGTCTTATTATTCCGACTAATGAACATTCTCCAAAAAAGCGGGTGACATCAATCTTCAATTTCTCAGACGAGCCAGCAATTAACCTATAATTGATCGCAAAGGTATTATCTAGCAAAATCGCCGGGAGGTGATTGATGAACATTCCCCAAGAAACAGGTGACGTTATTAGGTAGTCAGTCATGTGGCGCTCAACATCCAATTTGACCGCCGAAAAACTACACAACAGAGCCACTGTGACTCACAAAGTACGTGAGACTTCAACAGATAGGCAATGTGACGTTCAACTTACAACTGGTCGCTGCAGCATGTACTTCAGGAGAGTAGTTCATTCTCTTAATTAATTTATCAGACTACAATTTTCTCTTCAAGTATTAAGACATTTGATTATCATTAGTATCAAGATGTTTAATTTACAACTTAGTATCAAGATAACATAATAAACTTTAAAGTCAATATAAAATACTACCAAATATCAATATTATATACTGTATATTTTTTTCGATAAACGCTATGACTGTTACATGCATATTCGTAGACTTTCTTTTCATACCTGATGCTACCATTCCCCTTCCACAATCTGCCTCTCTTCCTTAACATCTTAGGAAGAGTTTTACACTCGGGTTGATTCCTGAACATCAATCTATGATTAGATTTCATTAATGCTAAAATGGAAAATAATGTTTAAATATATATTAAATGTAAGTAAAAAAAATATAAATTTTTGCTCACAAAATGTACAATAACTAAACAATAATTTGATTTTAAATATGACAACTAAATAACTTCTTAATTTAATAACGTTAAAAATTGAAAAAAATGTAATTAATGTTATCAAGAATTTCGTATCAAAAAGCGAGGGTGAACAAACTTTCGATATCATCAGAATTTATATTATATATCTATATATGACCACATCTCCAAATAATATTACTCCAAGTAATTGTAATAATAATAATATCACATAACTTTAATTATTTCAAATATTGTAATATACAGTAGTATTGAAATACTATTGAAATTTAAGTTTTTCTATATACATGTATTTATTAAAGTAATTTAACGAAAACTTATTAATTAATAATCATTTTATACTAAAATACAGTATATGATTCGTTTACACCGTTTCAATACCAATAAGCTTAATACTTGAATTAATTAAAAACTTAATTAACATGAAAGAATCTGTTTTATGCAATAACAATTTATTTCGTTTCTGATTATATTTAATAAAATAATTTATTACGAGCCATTTTTATAAAAAATTTTTATATTAGGAAACATTACTTATAAATGATAGTTAAAAATTTTAAATATACTAAATTGCATTTCATCTTATATTGTTAAACAATATTTCTAAATAAAAGTAGTAGATAAGTAAGACATAAATATTAAAATAATGTAATATATTAATGAATAATGCTGTGATATAAATATCTTTTATCAAATATTTATAATTAGAAAATTCTGTTTTTAAGTGAACAATATTTTTCCATTTTGTAATTTCGTATGCTTAATAATTAAAAGTTATTTTCATTTTGTTTTGACAACTATGAATGAAGTACATGTTATACATTATTTTTAATCTATTTTTTTATATTTCTTGTCAATGCAATTTTAATATTTCTCTAATTATTAATAAGATCTTTATGTAAATGTTTAAAAATTTTTATTTGTTATCTGGGTTAAAATACATTTAAATTTACAATTTTTATTTGTCATTAAAAACAAAGCCAGAATAAAATTATACAAAATTCTTAATTTGTCACAAAATAATTTTTATCTTAGACTTTAAATTATCTTCAAGTATAAATCAAGATTATTGTATAAAAAACAAAATGTAATACCCAGATAACGATTTTCACCTGTTCCTATTATATGATGGCCAATTTCATGATTTACTATAAATTTATCTGTGAAAAAGTTGCATAATTTAAATTCAATTATTATAATTGATATTACGTAAGTAATTTGTGTTCAATAAATTATTAAACAATTAATTAAAATGATACATTAATAATTATTTTTTATTTTACATGATTTGATATCTAGGTTAAATTAATAGATGAAAATAAAAATATAATTATATAAAAAATAGAGAAATAATAATTGTTTTCTAATAATCTAAAATAATAAATATATCTAACTGCATTAAATACAAGTACAATACTTTAGTTAAATGTTAATTTTTTCAACTTTGGTGGTTCATACATTCTACGGCGGACCCTTCATCTGAATCATTATCACTGAGTTGTGAGGGTGATACCCTACAATTTTTTGTTAAATAAGCTTTTAATTTACCTACACTAGCCAAAATTAATCCTAGAAATGGTGGTGAAGGTTTAAGTGGTCTTGATAAGTATTCAGGATGATATTGTGTTGCAACATAATAATTATGTCCTTCTAATTCAACAATTTCCATTCGAATATTTTCTTCATCATGACCTACAAATTTTAAACCAAAAGACTCCATGTTTGCAACATATTTTGGATTCACTTCATATCTATGCCTATGCCTTTCTTGTATAATTTCTGGATTTCCATAAAGTTGACGTACTATAGAAATGGGACTAACAAATCGAGTAGATCTTTTTCCTAATCTCATAGTCCCACCCATGTTACCTTGGTTATGTTCCGGCATATCCACTATTACAGGATTTCCACAATCTTGGTCAAATTCGGTACTATTAGCATTTTCAAGTTTAAGTACATTCCTAGCAAATTCAATTACTATTGTTTGCAAACCTAAGCAAATTCCAAGTAATGGCTTATTTTGTATTCTACACCATTTGCAAGTTTCTATCATTCCAATAATTCCTCTTTGACCAAAACCACCTGGAACTATTACACCATCAGTGCTACAAAGTTGTTGCCATGCTTTATGATATAATATTGGGCTAGTTTCTTTTGTTTCAGGTTCTAAATGCACAGCATCAATAAATGTTAAATTTAACTTATATCCTGATTTAACTGCTGCATGTTGTAGTGCTTTAACAACTGAAGCATATGCATCTTCTAGTCTTGTGTATTTACCAACTAATGCAATATTCACCACTGTAATAAACAGTAAAATTAAATAAATACATTTTATTATTTGAATAAAATTTGTTTAAATATATATTGAAGTATATAATATTTTTATATAAACTAAATATAGGAGGTTATTAAAATATGTAAAAAATAATGTAAAATAAAACTATACATAATAAATTATATTTATAACATACAATTTCTTAATTGATCTACGTGCTCTGCAAGATTGCGCCATGTTTCCATAAATGGTACTTGTAAAGGCATTTGTATATTTAATTGAAGTCTTTCATTTAGGTACTCAATGATTCCTTGATCTTCCATTAATAAAGGGACTCGATAAATGGATGAAAGATCATGAATTGTCAAAACTTGTTCAGGTGCAACATGACAAAAATTTGATATTTTATTTTTAATATTATTCCCAATTGGCTCTTCTGATCTACAAATAATTAAATCTGGGGATAATCCAAATCCACGTAATTCCCTAACACTTGATTGTGTTGGTTTTGTTTTTGGTTCTCCTGCTGATTTAGGTGATGGCACAAGTGAAACATGAGCACAACAAAAGTTTTCTTTCTTGACTCGAAATTGAAATTGACGAAATGCTTCTACAAATGGCATTCCCTCAATATCACCAATAGTTCCACCTAATTCTACTATACACACTTCTGGTTTTTTACCATCATCCATCACTGGTTGGTTTGCCACTCTTTCAACCCATTCTTGAATAGCATCTGTAATATGTGGTACTACTTGGACTGTTTTTCCCAAGTAATCACCTTTCCTTTCTTTTTTAATAACATGTTCATAAATTTTACCTGAAAAATATTATATAAATCAAATAAATTGAAATATAAAATAACAGGATTAAAATATATGCATCTCATATAATATTATAATTATTAATCTTTAAATATACAATATTTTAATTATTTTTTTAATTAATGATTTATTAAATCTTATTTAAAACATACTTTTCGATGTATATGTATATCTAAGTTAAAATTATAATATATTTATTAATGATCCTTATATTTTTTATTAAAAATAAATTACAAAGAAAACAGATTAAAAGAAAGAAACTCATAATACAGTATTCAAATTCATCCAAATCAATTTTATCTTAGTTTATTTAATTTCACTAACTTACTTTACTTACTAATATAATAATGAAGATATATAAAATATTATATCATACTATTCACACAATAAGAATATAAATCTAATCCTAATTTTACAAAATTATATGTTTATATTAAGCATGCAATAATAAATAATAACTTTTTAAAACAATTTTTGTAACAAATTTTGTAAACAAATTTTTTTAACAAAAATTTTATTAAGAATGTTTTAATTTTATAACATAAACCTTACAATGGTAAAAATATAAAGTATAAATTAAAATGTTGTACAATTATTTTCTCAATTTATATTTACTTCAAAAAGAGAACCATTCTATATCATATGTAGAATAAAACCCTTAAAAAATTTTATAAAATAAAACTTAAAAATCATTTATAATGATATACCTTTTAATATACTGAGGAACCTATAAAAGATAATTATAACATATCTATATTTATAATTTATTACAAATATATAAATTTTTAAATTGTAATAATACAAAAGGTTTTTATTCATTGTTAATTATAACTAAATTTATATAAAAAAACAATACTTCTAGTATACATAGATAATTTAAAAACGAATTTTTTAAATATTTTTCTTAATATTTTTTTAATTAGATTCAAGTAGTTACATATGTATTAAATTGTTATTCAAGCAATTGAGTACGATTATAAATTGAAAATAAACAAATAATATAAGTAAAAATAAACCTGATAACAATTTAATATCAAGAAGTTTAGTTAGTTATTTTAAATTTATAAAATATGATGAGAAGATGGAGTAGAAATGAATTATCAAGAAGTTGAGCATGCAAATATATACAAATTTACATACATTAACATACGTGAAATAATTATTCACTTTATTATAAAATATAAATTACTACAGCTAAGACATAAAGCTCCAGGAGACCATGTGAACAAGATAAAAAATCAAAATTTTTAAGAAATGAATGGCACATAAAATGATTTGATTTAAGTAATTCAAAACAGAAACAGAAGGAAATTAGAGTATGTTATTGGCAGATAGATAGATAGATAGATAGAGAGAGAGAGAGAGAGAGAGAGAGAGAGAGAGAGAGAGAGAGAGAGAGAGAGAGAGAGGGAAGGAAATGGAAAGGAAGGGAAAGGAAAAAGTTGGTATTCGCCTATTTCAGAATACGTAGTCTACCAGTAGTAATATTGTTGTCCTTGTGGAGTATGACGTCGAGGAATCTTTCGTAATTTCCAAGATCAAGGTCAACCTCGCCTCCGTCATCTAGCACATAAACTTCACCATGCTCATAAGGAGAGAATGTGCCAGCGTCTATGTTGATATAAGGATCAATTTTTATAGAGGTGACATGTATGCCGCAGGACTTGAGTATCGCACCGAAGCTGCTTGCGATGACGCCCTTACCTACACCACTTATCACACCGCCAGTCACCAAAACGTACTTCATCCCGTCTTCGGCCACTGTTTGCTTTCTTTACGTCTTCGAAGTGTCAGCGGTTCTTAGCTGTTCAACAGCAATCGAAGCCCTCAATCCCAGTGTTCACCAATGCGCACGTGGTCGTTACCCAGATGCCGAGTGATTGCGTATCGCGAGCTATTACACAAATGTCCGACTGAGCCAACCGTAACGGAATGCATAAGTCTCGTAGCCAACGTACGTGCGAGAAAAAGCGCCTGAATTCGCGCGCAAACGCCTTCCGTTAATAACTTATTTCCGGATAGTCGAGTTTGAAACTGTCCATTGCCTCCGCATGGACCGGCCCGCAATTGCAGGATACCTGCTTTTGCACCCGACATTAGCGGAGCTTGTGTATGTAAATTCGCTACTCGCTTTCTCAGGTTGTTAACCCGTCTATCCGTAAATTGAGGCTAAAATGTGTGTCGGCAAATTTTGGTTTGCTTTTATATTTTTAGGTTGTCTTTTTACGATATACAAATGGATTAGAAAAGATCATATAATTAGTATGCCGATGATATGTGACTTTCACATATTTGATTTTTGAAATAGAACGCATGCGTTAACTTTGAGACCACGACTTTGAACATTGATCGCCGCATTTATAAATATTAATTATTCTTAGGTTGCTTAAATTTCTTCTTAATTTATGTGTACACTAATGGGCCCATCCCTGCGATCGATATAAGAGATTTTTTAAAAGATAGGAAAAATCTGAACCAATTTATATAAAACAATATTTCTGAATGTTGATTTTTGTACGATCATGTTACGGCTGATCGTATTTTTAATCATACTCTTATCTCATCACTAGCATACATTTTGAACTTTAAGTATATGCATAGCACATAGATATATATTTACAGTTTCGTAAATTTATTGTACATCCAAAAATATAAAAGCACACACAAAATTTTTAAAAAATAACAAATACATAATCAGACACTATTTTTGTTGCTCAATGTATTACAATAATTAATAAAATAAGTAGTAAATGCTCAATTTGCGGGCAATTTGATTTATAAAAATAATGACGTTTATTCAGAAATATAATAGATAGGTATAATATGCTAGTTTTAACTAGATAAATTGCATAATATAACAATATTATATTATAATTCTTTATATTTCAATTCATATAATTAAAAATAACACGTGCCTATGTGCATATATCGTTTTACTAATAATTATTTATTTAATTACTTATTACTCGAGGTGAACCTTTTTTATAATTACACTATTTTATTTAGCTATATGTATGAATTTATAAATATTTATTAACGTTGAACAATATTAATCATCAATTAAAACATGAAGGTTGTTACTGTAAATATAATTTTATTTATCATACATCTATCAAGTATTAAAGTCATTCGTTCGCTTAAGTTATATAATAGGAATGGATAAAGAATAATATCGGAACAATATTATTGACTCACAAAAGTTTTTTAAGAGTTTTTTTGAATTTACATAAATAAAAATAACAATATAAATGATTATTTTAATATTTAAATGAAATCGATTATTGAAATATATTGAAAGCAATCTTTATAATTTTAAAAGAAATACTATTAACATTTAGAATCTGCAAAGGCTTTTTATTATGTGCTTCAAACTGTAATTGTTAGAGGAATTAAATTTGTGAATTGAATAAAAATTCATTACATTTTTGTTCGGTATATTAGCAAATACTAAAATATATAGGTAGTTTATATTTGAAATTGTGATATGCTATTATTTAAAATATTTAATATTGTATAAGAAACAACAATAAGATAGTTTGATCAGGTACTTTAAAATGTTAATAAAAGTACTTAATTATTATTATTCATTTCGACTTTTTTATGTAATTACAATAAAATTAATGAACTTCATTACTTAGATTATATTTTATTAAGTGTATTATTATTATTAACATACAAAATATAATAGTAGTTATTGTTAATATCGTCATGTAATCTGCGAAAGATATTTGAATCATAAAATAATTTTATATTTAACTATTGCTTTCATACAAAATATTAATAATAATAAATTATACTAAATTAATTGCAAAAATTAAAACATTTATGTATTAAATATTACCACTCATATATTTTATTGAAGTGATCTGAACTAATTAAAAAAGTAAATTAATGAAAAATATTAAAAATAGTATTTCAGGTAAATCCACTAAAGGGATAATTTTATAAATATCAACACATGAAAATGTATTTTTAATCAATAGTAGATGCAAGACAAATATTACAATTATAGAAATTCAATTTAAAGGAACATTAATTAAAGGCATATTAGATTATATATTTGAGTTAGATATTTAAATTTATAATTTTAATAATATAATTTAGTTAACATTGTTTTAAAAAATTATTAAGATATTAATACTTTCGAACATACAAATCGAATATAGATCATTTAATAAATATTTAACAATATATTGGTTAAAGTGATCAAAATATAATATAAAATGAAAATATCTTATAATTATGTATTTTAAAAAACGAGTATTGGATTATTTTTATTTTATGAGTACTTCAATGACATTATACAATTAAAATTGATAGACATTCATCGTTAAAACTCCTGATCTACTTGTGTTTAAATACTATTTTTAATGTATTTTGATATTTTCTTGATATCTACTTTAAAAAAAAGTTATGCATGTAATAAATTTCTTATCAAAGTTATCAAAAAATTAAATTATAAAAAGAAATTAGATACAAAACAATATTTCATATTTTCTAGCAAATATATATATTACTTAGATTATAATTTCTTTAGTTTATTTTTTTATATAAAATTGCTTTATTAATATAATTTATAAACTTTATTTTCATAAAAAAATCTTTATTGAATTTTAAAATGAAAAAGTGATTTATTCATTTATTCAAGGAAATTCATTGTCTCTTATTAGATAAAATTATTAATTATTACTTTTGGAGAAAATTATTAATTATTAGATAAAATTAATGCTATTTTTATTAGAAATAATAATAAGTATTGTATTTTTATACAATAATTTTTAAAATCTATTGTATTCACGTTATTCCATAAAAATATTCGGCTTAGTTATGTCTGTTATAATAGAACGGTTGAAATTTATGTTAATAAAATCATAATTTATTTAGTTAATACAAATAATAAAATATTTATACAGTCAAATAAATATTCGTATTATAATTTTTAAATACAATTTATTTCAATGCATCTAAACCCAAATTTAAAAATAATTTAATCCTTTTTTAATGAATTAATTTTATTATTAAAATAGACACATATATTATTGACTATATCTAAATAACAAAAAAGGACAAATATCTAAAAAAATTAAATAATAAAATAAAACTAATTATTATTTAATTGTTATTTAAAATAATCATGATCACCAATAATATAGTATTTTATTTTTAAACATAATCCATTTTTTTCATTTTATGATTACAATTTTAATATGGTTTTAATTTTAAAAAATAATATTATATCATCGTTTTAAATAATATCACCGTAATTTATATAATTAATTTAGATTCAAACAAATTAAATTTCAAGAGATTAATTCATTTATATTTAAAATGTTCTTAATATTTAATTAATAATTAATCCAAAAAATTATTATTTTGATTGTGAATTCAAATATAAAAATAAAATTTAAAACGAAATAAGTAGTTTATACTAGTAGTTATGTACCTTGAAGCCTTCATTCACAAATCAAATTTAAACATACACAGTTATTTAAAAACTTATATTAGTTATACAATCATAACGAATCGTTTTATGAGAAAATCAATGCAAAGCTGTTTGGGATTGTTCGTATACCAGAACTAAAACTTAAAGATTAAACAATTATTATATTAAAATTGTATTTAGTTAGTATTTGAATTTAGTATAGCCTTATAATTTATATAACTTAAAGATGCAATATATATTTTTAACATAAGTTCAATATATTTTAAAAATCTATTCAATTTTTATATAAATAACTTTATTCGGAAATTAATCCGATTTGTAAATTCTCCTCACTCTATTAAGAGGGACAGGCAGATAGTGGAAAGGGAGTGGTAGCAGTACGATGAAAGAAGTCTACGAAAAATAAAATGTAACTGTAAGAGCATTTATTGAAATTAATGTACGAATATGATTTTTGAATTTTAACAATATTTATGTTATCTTGAAAACTTATTTTATTGTCTTGATTTTATTTGCAATTTTTAAATGTCTTGAGAATTGAAGAGGAATAAATATTAGTCGAAAAATTCATGAAAGAATGAATTAGTTAATTAGTGGTTTAATTGGTTTAATTAGTAGTAATGAGGTTATAACTTAGTGAATGCAACTATTGCCTTAGCTGCAACCACTTGTAGTTTGAATGTTGATGTGGCGGTCAATTATAAGTTGAATGCTGCTATTCTTAATGATGTGACTCCGTTGTGAAAATCATGAAAGATGCGTCAGGATTGACTCTAATTGGCAGCGTAGAATGATTAAAGTCAATTTGATGGACTCTTTAGCTGTGTTGCTATATTCTACTGCTGAGAGATCGAGAAAATAGCTTCTATAGTTCGTGCAGTTGATTTTTAATCAGTTTACTCCGCCTTCCGGGGGTGTGTACATTGTCGAGGTTCCAAAGAGTCGTCATTTTTAGTATGTGTATAACCATTGTTTTTGAATTATGATTGGTGGATTGCAATAAGTAGGTGATTCCTTTTTTGGACAATGCACCATGACAAGACACCCTTGTCGTATTGCCGATTATCTTACTGACCGATACAAGCCGCCACGCGATAAAAAATGTAAATTACGCTTGTCGGATTCTTACGAAAGGTACAATAAATCATGGGGGGTAGCTGGCACGTGCAATCCACGAATCATAAATATAATGTTGATTTTACTCAATTTCAACAAGTCCGAGACATAAACGGTTACATTTAGATTCAGATTATTTGAGAGTTGTTATTGAAAGTCGCACCATAAATTCAGAGTTGATACTCGAAATGCTGTTCGAACATCTGAATGATAAATAAGTCGCACATTTAACTATCATAAATCATAAGTCGGAAAATATGAGATATGAAAATATAAAAAGTATATAAAGTAAAGCTTTATATTATAAATATTATAAATGAGACGAATAAATGAGAATATATATTATATTATAAATGAGGCGCTTGTGACATTTCTTACGATATAAATTAAACTGATACTTGATGATAACTGATACTCAAATTTACAAGAAATTTGAGTGATTTAAGAGACGTCCGAAGATCGTTCGGAATCTCGAACAAACTTGTTTAGGCAATTTTTGTAATTGGAAAAATAGAAATTTATGTGATTAGTAAAATAAAAAATTTCCAACTTTTTAACCTATTATTATTGCTCTACATTATTTTAGAAATAAAAATATATTTTAAGAGACCGTTCAAAAGCCGAATATAAAATTTTTTAGTTAAATAAAATAATAAGGTATAAGATATAATAAAATAGATAAAAAATATTTACCTAGATTATTATTCTTGTAATTAATTAAACGATAATTTTTATTTTGAAAATATATTGTAAATACATTTAAAGAACAGTAGTTAAAATACCGTTTATCGTATTAAAATAAATATATTATTGTATATTAATTATAACTGAAATTTATATTACTTTTAATATAATTGTAAATTTTGATTATATCGTTTTCTATTTGGAATTATTTTCTAAAGCCCTAAAACTTAGAACTCGAATTTATAATGTTCTGATTAATTAAAATTAAAATTACCATTATCTCTAAATTTTTAATTAAAATTATCTCTTTTAATTCATAAATAAAATCATAATTATAATTTTTATAATAATTATTAATCTAATATATTTTTATTATATGTTTATTTTGACAAAGAGATTTTATACAAGTATTATTTGTAACTGAAAGACATTGCATGACTCCTTAAATTAATTTTTATATGTATGTACAAGTTATTTTTTAAATCACATTTTTACATAAATAAAACATTTGAATTCTATTCAATTAGTTAAAAATAATAAATACGCACGATAAAAAGTTGCTTTAATTATTATTTTTAAGTTCTATTTATCTTACCACTATATATTGTATAATTATATTAAAATAATTTTTGTAACTATGTATTTTAATTAATAAAATGAATGCATTACTAAATTAAATAAATGTAAGACATATATGTGCTATAGCACATGTATTTTTCTTGACTATATATATATTAATTTATAATGTTTATAATTATAATATGATTTATAATTGGTCGGGATTCCGACAGAATCTCAAGTAGTCACTAAATAATACCTGTTTACTTTTGAATGTGACTCTTGCTACAATATTCGTTTATCGTCTTACGAATATTTTTTGTAAATTATTCTGTTGGAACGTCTCATTTTTCGTGATTACCATACTTTGTTTACAATTCCAGTGTTTCCAGCCAAAACGCGGTAAGCTTATGAACTGCAAAGCGCTGCGCAACACAGCCCCCTCCCTCCGTCGTCTCGCTCTTCATCCCTTACCCCTTGCCTAAGGAAGCGAGATTCTTTGCTCGTGTATCTCACCAACGTCGGGAAATTAGTTAACCCCCCACTACACATCCTCTGCGGCCCAGCTAGTCCCGCGGCTATAAAATAAGACCGCAAGCACGCCGAGGCGAGAAGTTAATCCAATTGCTCTCCGTCTTCCTGCCCATCACGGAAGGGTCTCCAGTGCAACCAGTGGTCTTACAGAAGAGCAGTTCTCACGCCCAGCGTCAGGTTCCGTACGTAAAAAAGCTTCTCAAAGACGCTGAGCACGCTACTTTAGAAAGCCCGCGGTTGATTCCTTTCCATCCTGGATGAAGTTCCCAAGTGGAGCGCAGCTGGAACAGCATCATAATACATGTACTACTAGGCCCGTCGCCGCCATCCTCAGCCAGTAAGCCGAACGAACTATAATATAACGCGGCGGCTCGTCTCTGCGCAAATCACATTATTACGGGGCCCGTTGCCGCCATCCTCGGCCAGTGAGCCGAGCGACCTGTAAGACCACGTAGCGATTCATCTATGCTTAATTAACAAGAATTACGGGGCCGTCGCCATCCTTTTGTTTCGGACAATACAATTAATTCATCTTGTTAACTCACGCCAACACCACAGAATTAAATCAATGCGTGATCAGTACGGAAATGCGGGAAAATCATGTAATATTAATCAACTGATTAATATAACACATGTTGGAAAAGTAACCAAAAACCACTATTCATAATATACAAATAATTTATATATAAATTTTCAAACAATAAAGATATAACTGCGAGAATTTCGATGTCAAACGGAATCTCGAACATTTCGCCAGCCATAAAAATGTGTTGATCCTTTTTTTTGATATCTGTGATGGAAAGCACAGCTACTTTGGAAATCGGTCTTGTCAAGGTGGTAGTCGTGGTTTTTAATATAACTATTCTGATAAGTCCATCTTTCCCAGGGTGAAGAGTGATTACACGGGCAAGAGGCTATTGTTATGGTGGTTAGCGCTCATTACAAATGACAAGCTGTAGAAGAGATGTACCAACCTTGATGTTGTATTTATGTTGCCATTTTAATAGAGCTTGATGTTTTTCAAGATATTGTGTTGACCATCTTTTCTAAAAATTTTGTACCCGCTGTTGAATGTGTTGGTTGATGACAGATCTAATCTGGATAGCTCTGGAATGGAGGTAATTGGTCCTCCAGTTAAAAAGTGGCCTGGTTTTACAGTTGTAGTATCCTTGGGATCATCACTCAGTGCTTCAATAGAAAGTGAGTTTAAAATTACTTCAATTTATGATAGAAGAGTTGTAAATTCTTCCATGGTGAATAATGTATCTTTGTTCGTTTGAGGTGAAATTTAACAGACTTGACTATTGCTTCTCATTTATCTCCCATCTGAGGTACTGAAGGTGGATTGAATCGCTGCTGTTTTCCACAAGACTTTGATTACAGAATTGTTTAAAACCACATCCATTAGATCATTGTAATTAGTTACATACATGTATAGCTTCCAGAAAACATCATCACACTCTACTACATCAATACCTTTCCGTGAAAGACGATGACCCGTCCTAGCAGAGGTAAAATACCATTCTCAACCATCAAGTCCGAATTTTTAATAGATACAGGATCAAACACCACATTAGCTACATATAAGTTTATCCTAAACTACGACGTTTTAATTCTGTAATGTTTCTCATTGGAATTAGAAGAATTCCTTTATCAAAAACATAAACTCATTTTTCCTGATGGTGTCTGTATACAAATTTACCTTTTCTATTATGTCGTGGCTTGTGCATATCAAAATATTTTCGATTATCTGCTCCATACATGTTTCTTCATTCCTTTGTTATATCGCACATTATTATTTGCACTTCAATTACATTCAGATAATACAAAGGACACAGTATATCTTTCAAATAGATTACTGTTCAGAAATCCGTATAATACATCAACCTTCACGTTGGCGCCGTGTAATGTGATCATTAGTGTTTACGAATATAGTGCGGTACAGAAAGTAGAAGTCAAAAGAACGTGTATACTCTAAAGACACAACGGTTATTGCTAGAAAGATCGAGAAGGAAAGTACACGTGTAAGTACAATTGCCGCCACTTGGCTCGGGCTAGTCAAAGCAAGAATATATTAAATCGGTATATAACAACAAAAGTGACAAGAACTCAGAGCATCGATAACAATTAGTGTAATGAATCGTGGGACCAATAAGAAAATCAAGTGAATTGGGTTCGACGGGGTGACGTAAAGTCGCGATGAGAACTGTGAGGTCAAAGTGAGCTACCCCGCGAATCAGTATGGTTTTAGTTGTCTTTGAGTAAAGATCAATCTTCAATTTGAGTATTCTGCAGAAGCCGGAACACGGCAACTAAAATTGATATAAGCAACCCCGTATATCGGTTGAAAAAATCGCACTCCCTCCAGCTGAATGAGATACCATTCAACTCGTGTGCAGGTACTACGGAACGGCTGAGCCTTGCCAGCAAAATTCGAAGAGGGAAACTGCACTCTTTCGCGTAGCGCATATTCGCAGCATGAGCGCTTAGTTCACGATCTGCTTCATCCCGCCCATAAGTGACAAGATCAGGGATCTTTTGGGACTAATAGCGCAATACGTCAGATAAAGAACGCAGAGTCAACTTACAATTGAACCTTGCATCGTAAAGGAGGTTTGTTTTATCCAACTCAGTGTAAACGAGGCTAAGCCGCACGGCGGATTTTCGATCATTGAATCTCCGTTCAAGCGTCACGACCATTATTAATTATCACTCGCGGATCATTCATAACTTCTACAATCACAGACACACAGCAACGTACAATAATTATACCATCCACTGTACACCGTCAATAGAACATTTATTATTAAATAATTAGAAACAGCACACACACACATATTTAACGATTCAATCAATCCCTATCAGTAGGCCGTCGGAAAAGGTAAAGCTGAGCCCATGAGAGCTAGGTAGAGGATATCTCGACAATTACATTATTATTACATTAAATATGTATAAGCAAAATTACATGTACTGTATCCACTTTATCCGTATCCAAACAAATTTTTTTGATTTTTTGTTGAATTTCAATTTTATTGATTTTCGAATATTCCAACGGAATAATTATTGTAATTTAATCAATTTTACTTAAATATTTATAAATAATTAATAATATAATAAATGCTTCATTGTCTTATATAAAATATTCAATGTATGATCGATACATCATATACATTTATTAAAATTATATAGTATGATAATCTACATATCGGCAGTTATTTGTTGTATAACTAAAAAACCTTTTACTAGTTATTTTTATAACTAAGAACTAAATTAAATAAAACATATGGTTATTAAATAAAAAAAATAATGTTATATATTAAAATAGTTGTTTTAACACTCATTATAAATTAAAAATAATTTTGTTTATAATGAATTTTCAATTTAAGAATTTTTAAAGTTTTACAATATTTTACTACTTTAAAAATTTTTTAAATTTGGCAAGTATAATCATGCTTAATGTTTTATTTTAATAACTAAAGAACTAAAATTAAATTTAGCAGATATTAATTTTCATTAATGCACCACAATACTTTTATTAAACAGAACTTACTTAATGTAAATACATTTTATGGTATATTTTATGTATGACTTATTAAATTTGACGTACTTCAGCACTATATAAAATACAAAATATTTCATTATGCATTAATATGTATTCATGTAATAATTTTAAAAAAATTTAATCCCTTTAAAACTTGTTACTGTTTTGCAATTGGTAACTTTATATTAAATCAGCTTCATTAGTAGAAATTTTAAAAATACATTTATGTTGACGTAACACATAATTTGTCAATGATATTTTACCATGTGTATTATTTGTATTCGTAATAAATTATATTCGAAAAATATAAATATATAACTTGAAACTATTACATAAAAATATATTTTGCTTTTATTAGACAACAATAGATTCAGTGTATTAAATTTTTGATTAAACATTATTTGTATTATATATAAATATATTTTAGTTAAAAATTTTCTGTTAAAATTCATGACTTTTAAAAATGTATAATATATTGATTTAAATTCAAGGAAAAAGGGAAATTTTATTTTAAATAAGATGTTGGCACTCAATATCTATAAATATAAGATTTGAATTAAAAAATGCTTGCCACGTGGATATTTTATATTATTTTTATAAAAAGAATAAAATATCTCATCATAATTTATAACAAGTTCTAAATTTTCTATATCAAACGTAATCTGAATTTATATATTTTATTTTATTTAAGTACATTGACAGAAAATCGATAATTATTGAGATGATTTAAATAAGTTACAGATTATTGGTGATATTCAAATGGTTGAAGTGCAAGTAGTCATTGTAAAGAGTTGATGTCTTAATGTAAACTTATAACAAATTGTTCAAGCACTAACCCGAGTGAGTACTTCCGCCAAAATTATTTGGGGAAGTAGATAGAGGAAGGAAAGAAATAGCAGGGTAGAAAGTATAGTGTTTAATAGCGATTATATATCCAGAAATGTTGTTTAAAGTTGGATATGTTGCATGTCACCAATTACGTCGGCGCCAGGCCGAATGTATATTGTGGGCCAACTTTAGTTCAGTGGTTAATATAACGCCGATGTGACCTCACTCTAGTGTTAAATACGGGTCGCTACTTGCCTAATATTGCTCGTTAATCCCATCTTTGTCATCATGGGGCTTTTGCAGATAGTGAACCTTGGAGCCTTGTTCGTGTTCTTCATTGTTAAACTTTGGGAAGACAGTAGTACGGTAGAGAGGGGAAAGCGCCAGCAGGGAAGTAACTTAAATTGTAGCCAGTTGTTATTAGCATCAGGTAGAAGCTTTTTTATATTGATGCCGATCACTTAAGTTTTAGAATCTTGTCTTAAGATCATTGTATTTTGCTTTTATAGATAAACCTTGAAAGTCGGGAGAATTCTAACTCGTAGCGCGCTTGCTGTCTATTTTTAATGTCTTTACCGTATTCCTTGATTAGGGGTGGTCATCTTAAATTTCTTTGAGAGTGGGAAGTTTTAGTCATTCGAAAAAAACTAATTTTCAGCTGTCATTAGAGTCCAAGCCAAATAGTGTCAACGCCATTTTGAAGAGAGAGGATGAAGTTCCAGCAGTGGTGGTGGCTACACTTCGGTATGTCGGGCCGCGGGTTGCGCTGTTGCACTGACGTTTTGAAGCATAGCTGGGTTTTCATGGTTTTCAAATTTGTATAAGCTTTATATCGCAAGTTTGGAAACTATGTGATTATATCTAGAAGGTCTTCTCCGTTGTTTTCACTAAACTCGTATTGCAAGACACGTGATGGTCATATTGACTATTGCCAAAATTTGGAGATCCAGTCCGAGTGAACAGGATCGTGAAAAATGGTCATTAACGAGAGAAGTATATACTGGATATATTTTCTGATTATATTCGTAGGATCTTGGGACACATCTAGCAATAATAAACATCTTGAAAATTTTGAAAAGAATTTACAAACAAAGAAGTAGTACCGACTGTCGAGAAACCAACAGAAAGCCAAACATAATTATTATGAAAAATCGTGTTCAAATTAATTTTGTATCTAAAGATATCTAAAGACATTTGATATGCGGACACAAATTTTATTCAAACAGCAAATAACAGGCTTCGCACATAGGCCCAACAAATCTTTATCGTGCAGGCAACGGAAGTAAGAATAGCGCTGACAGAAAACGTGACCGTCACTAATGCCTCACTTTTGAGGCTCGGTAATCGGTGCGGTGCTTCTACTTCGAGCTCCTTCCACTCCTCCAGTTAAACTCTCTCTTTTCAGAGACTCTTCCCTCTCCCTTCATTTCGCTTGCAATATACCTTTCGAGAGTTCGTGGGGCCGTTTGCGTTTCAGACCCAGTCAGACTGTCGTAGAGGATCAGGTCCAACGAAGATAGAGCAGGTGTCGAGGTACGCGCTCCATCTCTCTTTTTCTCGATCGCACTTGCACTTCGTTGAAATTCACTTTCTCTTTTCCCTACATACAGATAAATTCATACTCTACATCTTTATATCTATATCTACTTCTCTGTTTCTTGGGGATTAGACAGATAATTGACGGGACGCGCGAGATAAGAGCAACGCGCTGAGTGCGAGTTTAGGTCCGTGTGCTGTGTGCTGTGTATGTGTAACTCGATGTGCAGTGCCGTGTGGAGCTTAAAACGCTAAGCTCACTAGGGGACTGTCGTTTTTGAATTTCCCGCTTATGAGGCTCGTCCTTGAACAAGCTGTAATCCGTCTAGGAGGCAGGAGTGACGTACTCGATAACGAGAGGTTAGGATGTGTGTACGCGTTATGCGATATTAAATGGTGACGGATCAAAAATATAAGACGAAAACCCGCACGCCTTGAGTCGACTTCTAAAGAGGTACGAGCTCGCACGCTTGCCTGACCTTGATACACCGTTCAGTTGAGACCCGTCAGGTGCGCCGTCGGAACTTTTTTTCAACACATTGTCGATGCCCTCTGTTGCGAGAGGAGGAGAGTCTTTGTATCAATTTATGAATGAAACTGCCAGCCCGGCACCTTCGCCTATTCTTACTATTATCCTTCTGCTTCCCTTACTACAGTCGATTGCTTTCTACTACGATATTTTCTCTTCTGTCTTTCCAATCGATTTTGCTTTTGGATGGCTATCAATATCAATCACGATTGTTTATTTGCTTTATTCTTTTTACCGAGCAAATAACGGTTTCCATTTTAGCCTGATTGAGATATTTCAACTTTTAACTAAACATATATACATAAAATATTTATCTATATAAAAAATATATATATAT
The DNA here is from genome assembly GCA_030522565.1 of Ceratosolen corneri. NCBI lineage: Eukaryota > Metazoa > Arthropoda > Insecta > Hymenoptera > Agaonidae > Ceratosolen > Ceratosolen corneri. The sequence goes on from JAPYYT010000469.1 coordinate 53,426, forward strand.
ATATAAAATACATTATTAACAATTATTATTATAATAAATATTAGGCAATAATTTTTAGCAAATTAGGATAATTTGTAGTCTTTCTCTCTCTATCTCTTTCTACTTTTCTCTTGTTTCTCTATAGCTTAATAAAAACAAGCCTTGATACTAATGTACTTTCTAAAGAAGCAATATCTTTTCAACACTCTTTAAAATTTCTTGAATTGAAAATATGTAACTATAACTGTGTTTTATCTTTAAGAATCGTAATTCATATTTTTATCCTAATTAATAATTTATTATTCATACTTCTAAATTTTAATAAAAATAAGCAAAAATTAATAATCACGACTTTAATGTTTATTGGAAATCTACCAATTTTATAAGTTTTTTCTTACATAATATACGTTCTAAATAACTAAAACCAATATAAAAAAATATATGAAGAATATATAAAAAGGTTAAACATTGATGAATTTATACTGAAAGTTGAACTATTAAAAATTTACTGTTTTAATTTTTAAACGGTAACTTCATTTACGAAAAAAATTATTGAAGATTATATAAAAATGTCTTCAAAATAAAAATATTAAATTGTTTCTCATATTTTTGTAACTGCATCTAATTCTTAAAATTGATATTTAAAAATAATTTTTATAATTGTCATAATTATAGTAATGCAAAAGTTAAACAAAATAGATAAAAACTTATTAATTTTTTTACATAAAATTTGTTTTAATTTATTACAAAGCATTAATAATTATTTTGTTTTTATAAAGAAATTAACGAATTGACGATAAATAAAAGTATATGTGGTATGCATGTTTGGTTTTTGTTCTTTTCCTTTAAAAAAAACTATATTTCTGTTAAAGAAATCTACCAGAAGAGAAAGAAACGAACAGAAGGAAGAGAATTTTTTTGTCGAAAGCGCTAGAAGATTCAAGAAGTTTATCGAGTGAGTCATAAATTACATATCCTTTTTTTTGACACATGTGTGAGGTTCCTGGAGTATCAGTCTTTATACTTTCTGATTCTTTATAGAATTAGAAATGAGAAAACAGCAGTCATTAGATATATGTGTAATTCTTGTCTTGTCATTGAAATTCTTTAAAGAATAAATATTATGAATCTAAATAAAATAGAATAAATCTAACCTTAGAATGAATTAAATTTACCACTATAATTAAGCAAGATTTAATTTTAATTAATATCTAAACATATTTATTACTCTAAACAAAACGACCAGAAGATCAATTGCATGAATTTATATAGCACTATTACGATTTTATGAAACTTTAAAAATAATTTATGAAATAAGGGTGATATTTTAAAAATTAAATCATGTTAGCACCCTAAATTTTTTCGAAATTTTGACTTAACCGTTGACCTAGGTGGTATCATGGTCTTTAAACAGTTGTCTATAAAAATTATAATTTTAATAAAGTTTTATAAAGTTAATATTTATATATATATTAGCTTATATATATATATATATATATATATATCATTTATGTTATAGATGAACAATCAATAAATCTAATATCAAAATTTAAATATCTAAATTTTTTATACACTGTATATATAACTTACAACTACAATTATCATTGTCAAAATTAGAAGTTTTACGTAATGACAATAAAAATAATAATTGATTAAAAATATTGCACTTAGGATTTAAATTACAAATTTTAAAATATAGTATAAATATTGTAATATTATATATAATATTGTTAATATTTAGCGTAGTATAAAGTATGAAATTTATTTTTAAAATAATTTCAGAAAATATATTTTTTCATGTATTTTTCAAAATTAATTAAAATTTAAATACAAATTTGGTTTACAAATTTTCATTAGATTGATTAATAAAGTTATTTTATTATTAGTAGAATTATTAATAAATTATTCTGCTTTTTTTAAATTATTAAATGATGATATACAAAGTTACTGGAATAAATATGCTTGTACAATGAAAAACAATTAGTATATAAATAAACTAAGAAGGGTATAAATGTAATGTGTAATTTCTTAAATGTATCGTTATTTTTGAAACTCAAATAATAAAAAAATTATCGAGCTTAACTTTTGTGCTGCTAAATACATGTTATTCAATTGAAAAAATATGAATTATCAATATATGTCTACACATTCTATGCGTATTATAAATTAATTCTCTCTTCAAAAAAATTTGCACATTATATATTAGTAAGAAAATGTATAATAAAACAAAATAAAATTACTATATTCAAAATTGCTTAATCTATCGTTTCGGTTAAAAATCCAACAAAGTATATTCTTATTAACTCACATTCAATAAATAATTTACAATTATATACTATATTTATTATATTTATGTATTTAAAAAAAATCTAAAATAAATTAATTTATACAATTTAGCTTTATTAAATAATGCTATTCTTTTATTTAATAATAATTATTGAGATTTATTAATAATCATTTTAAGTAAATATAAATAAATTTCCTTTGAAATTTTAATCATTATGAACTTAGATAAAAGATTCAGTATATCGTAAACTTTAATTTCTTGGTATATTCGTAACTTATGAATTTGCCGCTAAAACGTTTAATACCACACATTTTACATAAAGATACAAAGTAATGAAAACATACTATATTTAGATTATAAAATTATTGATAAAATTGTAATATCACTTGACTGATTGTACTTACCTATATTACTATTGTTCAGCTTGATGCAATTGCTTTAGTATGGATAGAAGCACATCATATGTTTGTAAAAAAAATTTATCGTATTTGTCCTCGATAGTATTTATATATCTATAACCACAGACATAAATATTCTGTCTCTCTCTCTCTCTCTTAGTTTTACCGAGCCCTTCTCTCTATCTTATTCTAGCTACCTAAAATATATAGATCTTTTATCCATAAATAATTTCTTCTTGTTTAGATCCATCAAAAGAGAAGAGATACAAATTTAATGTTTATTTTGAATTTCATATACTTTACACTGTCTTATTTTCATTTTTGTTTTTTTATTTTATAATGGTTTTTTAAACAATGTATTTATTTTTCAGTTATTATTATGAATGATACTACTTAAACTTCTAATTTTGACAATGATAATTTTTAATTATAATATAAATTTTCTTTTTTTATTAAAAACAAAATTTGTATTTAATACTTTTAACATATCTACTTAAAGATTCAATAAACTATTTTATTATTTATAAATAACTATAATTATTTATTGTTAAATGTAATGTTAAAAAAGTTATACCGAACTTATTTATTTTCATGTACAATTCTTATTTCTTTATTTCTAGTAAGGCATTCATTTGTTAAATAATATATGCTATATTTAATGAAAACTTATATTTAATAATTATAAAGGAAATAACGAAGTAACATTATTTTCTTAATGATAAAAAGTATTTAATATTATTAAAATTATTTATTTTTAAAGCTATTATGAAATATTTTATTAAATATAAGATTTTAAGCATACAAAATTAAAATAAAAACAATGTGAATACTAATTCAAATATTAATCAAATTATATAACTTATTGGCATAGATATTTATATTTATTAAATTATGAATAGTTTTATTACATTTATGAAATTCTACAAAATAAGTACACTCATTCAAATAATACTAAATAAATGAAATCTTCAAATAAGTTAGTTTTGATATTACTTAAAAAATATACAATTTTTGTTTTATTTTTCTATGATCTTTTTGTAAAAAATTGATACTAAGAAAGTTTTTAAACTAAATAAAAACTACTATAAAATAAAAATTATAAATTTTTTATCAAATTGTATTGAAAATATTATAATTATTAATATTTTCATTTTACTTTAAAATGCATGCTTAATATTGTATTAAAATTTTAGCATATTTAGCCAATTTTATTAACAAATTTATAATTAAAAGAACTAAATTTCATATTAAAAATTTTTAAATATATATAAAATACTGACACTTATATTCTTCATACTATATTACTTATATGTTTATTATATATTAATTTATTAATATCTATACTACTTTTATGATAACCTAATTTTCTTACAATTTCAGGTTGAAGACTTCATATTCAATTAAAGCTTTTTTAAATAATTTTTTAAAACATGAATTTCATAAGAAATAGTTCCTAATCTTAAATGATATATTGATACATCATTTACAAAAAAAATTATTAAAGTCATAAAGACTAATGAATAAAACTGAACGTATAAAAATTAATAAAAATTTTATTTTTATTATATAGATATTTTTTGGTATATTTAAATGTTTGTTTTTAAATTATTTAAATTATAATAACTAAAATTCAAGCCAATAATATCGAAAAATATGTGACGAACTAAAGAGAAAGCTGTGAAATAAATGATCGAATTAAAGAATTAAGAGTTACAAATCCGATACAATCAGTAGATGCTTCTTATATTAAATATGTATCTATTTACATATTTATCATTCACATCCTGTCTATGTTATCTTCTTTTAATATTGTAAATATATATTCCATACATAATATTTGAAGGTTAAGCATATTTTATCAAGTATGAATGAATCAATAAAAAAGAAAGCCTAACTGTATACATTTCTTCCTATATTTTAAAATATGTACTTTATAAATCTAAATTAATTTTATTAATGTAAATAAACACAAATTACATAAACAAATTATCCATAATATTATTGATAGATAATTATTTCAATTATTAAATAAAAACTTACGCTAAGAAGTATACTATTTATAAAATGTGAGGATTATATAATAACAGCATCAAATAGAATTGGGAATCACTTACAAACTAAAATTTTCAAGTTTATATATTTCAGATTCAATACAAGATTTTGCATTTATTGGTGATTTTCTTCTATTGTGAAATGAAAACAGTAATTAAAATGACAAATCAATTCTAATAGAGATTCGACAGCATACAAAAAGTAAAAATTAAATTAAGAAATTAATTTTATTTAGAAAATTAATTATTAAATCAAACCTGCCTTGAATACGTTAATAGATATTCTCACAATGGCTAATTAAAGTTTCAGGCTTGATCGACTTCCTAAGCCGGCCATTCGGATAAATGCGTGTTCGAATACTCGCTACTTACGTAGCGGCACATTTCGCATTAGCTCGCTGTTGCGACTCAACAGTCTCCGCCTTTACTATTTCAAAGCGCATATATAATGGAAAATGAACTAGCGCATAGATCCATTGCGTGCCGTAATAAGTAATCTTACGAAAATTCCTCATACCTATACACGATAATGTATGCATCATTGCATTCCACTCTTATGATTTATATGGATAAGAAAAGGCTATTTTTTTTTTATGCCTTTTCCTTTTTTCCGATTTAGTTTATGCACAAACGTCGCTTGTGACCTGCATCAATTTTTCTCTCGCTCTTCCTTCGTTCTAAAATGCGTGTACGAAATTGTAGCGATATGATTTAGATTTTCGAATCTATACATAATTTACTTTAATTTACCTCTACATTTACAAATTATTTTCAAATTTTTAAAAATCAAACATTAATACTTTCTTTAAATTACTTATCGTATTTTATAAGTCATTATGTACATATCTATTAAAAATCATAATGACTATATTTATTAGGTACATTTATGAGTTTTTAGCTAATATACATGAATAGAAGGTATTTTATACAGATCAATATTTTATACAGATTTATAATTATTTGAAATAACTACTAAATTTTTCTATATTTTTTATATTCAAACTTTAAATTTTAATTATTAGTTTATAAAAAAGTATTCAGTCATTAAAAAACATTTGATTATAATATTAAGTAGCTTTAAACAATTTTTTTCAGTAAATTTCAAAATAGAAAAATGGATATTATTGTTTGATCAACAACTCAAATGCCTAATTTAAAAATAACTATTCTACAAAACAAATTAACCATACACAGTATATAAAGAATATATTTATATTTGAAAAATAAACAAAATAAAATATAGTAAATCAAATACATAAAGTATAAATAAAACAATATTGTAAAATTCTCGGTACAGTTTACATTCAACAAATGAGTATGTTTTCAAGACATTTTGAATGACCTTTTGGTTGACATTTTGAATGCATAATATGGCTTGACCTACTGATATAGTATTAATGGGCTAAAAATAGAAAATCGTAAGATAATTAAGATAGCAAATATTTAATGATTGAAATTAGTTCTATTTAATAGTGTACAAAATAATATTTGAATCTTAAACATTATTCAATTTGTCAAGTAATTTTAATTTTTGTGATTTTTCGTTAATTAAATATTACAAAAGTCTAAAATTTTATAATAAATAATCTTGAGTAACTAATAAAAGGTTTTATAAATGTTAATTAGAGTATCATCTTATATTACAAAATTATTATTAAATTATATTCAAATAATATTGTATTTAATATTCAAATTGTTCAAATTGTCATAGAAATTGTAGAAAAAATCTAGTAAATTGTATTCAATTAATTAAAAATTTATATAGAAACGTATTGGTTCTAACAATATGAAATTTGATGAATTTATAGAAAAGGTTTACCATTAAAAATGTATTTTATTTATTCTATGTTATTTAAATCATTTAAATTTTAATTGATAATCATTTTTATAACATCTCAATATATTAGAAGTTGATTATGTTATTTTGAATTTAATTATTTAAACAAATTTATAAAAATTCATGTAGATCTAGAAAATGTTATATTAAATTAAAATTAAATTATTTTATTAAAATAAATATAGTGATTATAATCGTTAATTCATTTGATAAAATATTTAGAAACATTTATAATAGCTTAAATATCAGAAATTAAATACATTCAACTAGAATAATATAATCTATTACGAATTAATTAAGCTATCTACTGAAATTTATTTTATTACGTAAGCAATAAAGGATTTATTATTTATGAAAGATATTAGAAAACTAATAATGTAAAAATTATAGTATGACAGTTTATTATTTCGTTAATACTAAGTAGTTATTATTATTTCAAATTGATTTGTGAAGATTTCACTGATAAATAATACTATATAACTTAGATTTATTGCAGGATTAAATGCAATAAAGGATTCTAATAAAAAGTAACACTTTAAATACTAGTATTGATTATCCATTATAATTACAATCTCTATATATAAATTATTATTAATAAAAACTTTAAGAAAGTATTACAGAATATATATATTCATAAGTATATATACATACATATGTATGCAAATATAAAAAATAGCTCATAAATAAAGATGCCGTAGTGAAATATATCGATTTTATTAAAATGCTATGTGTATGCATGACTTTAATATATGTTTAAGTATGTTTATATTTGATGTTTTTAATCATGTCAGTATTAAAAATTAAATGTATTAGAAGAATAAAAATTTTGAATTATACTACAAAATTTCATACTAATCCATCTTTTTAGATTTAATATATTAATGACCAAACAAATTGAACATTAAAAAAAATATTTAGTGATTTATCCTGAAATATACTTGTAAAGCAAATGAAATACGGTAATATATATATTTTTTTAATAACCTAAGTAGTTTTCCAAATATTAGTTTATGAATTCATATAATATTTTCAATAGTATTAATTTAAAAATATTTTGAAAAGGACCGTATAATAAAAAATTTATCCAGAAAATATTTCACTGTTAATAGATAGCAAGAAAGTTACAAAAAAACATTATAAAATTAAAATTTCATATAGAATTTCGACAAAGTAAAAAAAGCATTTATTTATATAATCTAAAACAAACTATCATAATAATCATAAATCATGATTATATAAAAATTTTTTTCATGTTGCCAATATTTCTTAAAATAATGAAGAACACCTTTTTTTGATAGTTTTATATTAAAATCTTCTGCTTTATATTTAAATTGTATGTTTTATATTTAAATTATATGTGGAAATATTATATATAAATATTATTTAATTAAATGTATTTCATTTTAATTTAATTCTTTTTGAAAAAATTAATTTGTCATAAAATATGTTTTAAGAATATAAATTTAAATTATCAATAAAATGTACTGTTAGAGTTTGTACAAATTAATAATAAAATAATATTAGAAAATTATATACATTTATTCGTTGTTTTTGAAAGATTTTTTTGGAGTTATTAGTTTATTTACTCCTAAAAAAAATCTATTTCAAAAAGTAAAAAGTTCTCAGTAAAATAAAGTATTTCTGTTGATTCATTGACTATTAAAAGATTTACTTCTTAGAGTAACCTAAATGTAATATTTCAAGGAGTATTCTGTCGGCTGACGAATGTTTTATTATTGCTTTAAAAGATTTGTCTTAAAATCAATGTTTTAGAATTAAAAATAGGTAAAGGTGTATATACATCTTGCAAATTAAAATAAAACAATTACCCAACGCTAAATAAATAATGTTCAATTTGCACTTACCGTTTCAGAAACCAATATCTTTTAACAGTATACCTTCTCATATACATAGCATCTTAAATATTAACATTAGCTAATTACACTAAAATTAATTGATCGAAAGTAAACCTTGCGCCTCAATAATTTACGGAATTATAAAATGTTTTGCCTAAATACATCTTCTAATCAATGAACAATTTCGCGAACTAACTTACTCGAAAATATAGTTTTCGTATCAACGAATAGCCTTTGTCTGTGTTTACAAATTCGCTTGCCCTAATTTCGGAATAAGGATCAACTCTATGTGTACTGAAATCGGTATTGAGTGTAACAAATTCTTATGGACCGCACCGATGAGATGAATAACAAACAACATCGTAATTATTCATTTTTAGATACAGTGAGCAGAAGAGCGGAAGCAAAAGGTAATCATATGTACCCACGAACCGTAGACGCGTAAGTCGATGCTATCAGCTAAAGACGTTCTTAATGGGTATTCAAATGTATCCTACGACAGATCCTACGTACGAATCGATTATTATTGCTTTTTCAGCAGTTCTTCCCGACGAATATTACAGAATATATGAAGAAAAAGAAGAAGAATATAAGAATACAGAATATGATTTAATTATTTTTAAGAATAATTTTAAACTAAATTGATTATAAATATAGTTATTTCATCTATTACCGATTATACTTTATATTATAATTTTTTTATATAATAATATTTTTTATTTAGTAATATATTACAAAATTAACGAAATTGATCTTTTATTAAATTATTTTGGTTTTGAAAAATTAATTAGGGCTCATGTTTAATATAAAAAAATATTAACCAAATAAAATAAATTTTAAACCATTTTTGAGTGGCTTAATCTCTTAATATAAATCATGTAATGTGTACTGTAATGCTACATGTAAGTTAAATATTATTTTACAGATAAAATCTTGGTTATTCAATAATCAATAATCTCGGGTATATTCAATAGAATAGATAAGGAAGCTACAATTAAATGCATTGTTTATTTTATATAATTTTATGAAAATATGAAAATGCTGGAATGTTTTAATATATATATATATCTATATATAATATATATATATTTAATATATATATATATATATATATATAATTATTATTTATATGTCTGAGTAACTAAGATTTTCTAATAACTGAATTGATATAAGCACAAGTTAATCAACTAATAAAGTTAAGACTACATATCAGAGCTTAATGAATGATTTATGATTCATATATTATTCTAACTCTACTGTAGAGGGTTGACTATTGACAAATTATTACATAGCAGTCTTAAAAAGAGGATGAAACAGGCTGTAATGACGAGTCAATGATATTTTTGTTGAACAAGTTCGTAAAGGAGCTAATGAAACTTCGGCAATCTTAACGGGACACTATTCGTGACACTATCTCATAACGAGATAGAAAAATTGTTATTATTTAAAAATATTGAAATGGAGTGTAAGGTAATAAATATTGATGCTATAAATTTTCTGATTCTACATAACTGAAAAATGACTATACTTTTTCAAATTAAATTCAATTTTAATGTACAAAATGTACAAAATGAAATTATATGAAGTAATGGTTCAAAACTTGTAGAGCTTCGAATACAATTCATTAATGTAATAATTAAAACAATGGACAATGTAACATATTTTTATAACATATAAATAAACATGTTTTTCTTTATTTTATCAAATTATTTAAACAATATAGTATACTCTATGAAAATTAATATTTATAAATTATATTAAAAATACTTTAATACTAACCAGAACTTTTCATTTTTTTTAAATAATATGAATAATTTGTAATTATATTGTATCAGTATAAGTGCAGTGGTCTTTAAAATTAAAATATCAGTGTTTATCATACTCTACGCGGAAATGCCATATTCATAATTACAAACTTAACTTCAATTAAAATAAAATAAATTAAATTTATACAAACTAATCTTATACCAATTTACATTTATATAAAATGAATAATAAGCAATTTTCTGTAGACTTAATCTTGTTATCTTAAATTTTATATATGAACTATATATAAAGTTTTAAAATTAACATAATAAAATATTTAAACAGCCATCAACTTGGAGTGTACAAGTATTTGTAGTAAGCAAAAATCATGTATCGTCCAAATTTCTACGAGAGCACGTGTCTGCGCTGTCAGCAAACTGTCTACCAGGTCGACCGAGTTGGCCCCCTCAAGGACTTTACGTTTTTCCACTCTGGATGTTTCAAGTGTGCAATATGCGGAACGAAGCTTACCTTGAAAACTTACTACAATAATCAGCACACAATCAATGACAAGGAAGTCTATTGCAGTAGCCACGTACCAAAGCCTGGACCAGGAACGCTAGATGGCTCTAGCGTCGGAATAAGGAGCGCACTCAACGTACCAAGAAGCGGATACGTTAATGAACAAATTAGAGCGGGAGGGTCGCCCCGGCCTATTTACTCGCATTGGTGAGAAAGTACTCGTTTCTAATTTATAATTAGATTCATACATATAGAATTTGAGTTGAGGAGTGTTCAAATATTTAATTAAATTCATTAAAAAGCTTTATATATATTTATATGTATTTTGATATATGAAATTTAGGGTTATATATTGTTATTAATTACAATATTTATATAAATATAAACTTGTTTAAAAATAGTTCAAGTTTTTTTATTCTTTTTTTATTTATTTCAATTTAATTAATCAAGTTCTCATTTTTAAGTTATTTAAAAAATATCAAGCAGTTTGATTGTGAGTTTATTTGACAATAATTGAAATCCAATGTAATCAAAGGATCTCTTTATATTTAGTTCTCGATACATTAAACTACTGATTTATGAAATTTACACGTTTTTCCAAATAACATACGCGCGTGTATATTCATACATGCATATTCATACACGTCCATACGCACAGGCTCGAGCACATTTACCAGTCTGTTACTCTCATTCTCCGTTTGTGTGCCTACTTCTTCACTCCATTTGTACTAAAATTTTTTTAGAAAATCATGTACATACTTTAATATATTTGTGTGTTTATTCAATAGCACTAGCAATCTTATTAGTTAAATATTTTTAAAATTATCTATTTAAATTAATACATTAAATATATGAACAATAATTAAATCTAATAATTTTACTGATCATTGTTCTAATAGATTCTATATCATAAAAACAAAATTTTGTAATAATAATTTTCTTCTATTTCAATATGAATATAAATATATTTTTAATACTTTGAAGTTTTTCCTTTGTTTTTGATTATTCTTATAAGAGATTTAGATGTCAAATATCATAATAGACAATATTTTATTATTACGAGCAATAAATAAAATCATCTTCCAATAAAATATTCATGGTTTCACCACAAATGCGAATGAAATATATGTTGGCAATAATTAAAATAATCATTTAAAAAATCGACGATTTACATATAATGTAATTTACCACTGCTTACAACATTAATGATTCATTTGTAGCTATGACAATACTGATTCATCGGGTCACGGGCGTCAACTGAACGGCCACTTAATGACATCTTCGGCTGGTAGCTCTCATCGGGATGGTCACTGCCACGGAGGTGGAATTTCTTCACCCTGTAACCACAACTTGAACAATGAGGGCTGGTATCAGTATGGGCGTTTTGACGCCAGCGCTCTTCACATTGCCCACGCCCTCAAGCAAACTGAGCTACAAAAGGGGTACAGCAAGGCACGAGAGAAGCCTATCGATTTTTATTTGGTAAGCTAGATGAACCTTTATTTCTGTCTCTCTTGTGTACAAGCTGATCGAGTCTGATTGAATTCCCATTATGGATTTGGAATTGACTTGGACTTGCTTCTGTATATTTGAGTACTTAAATATATATTGTTTTAAATAAATTAACCCGAGAAAAAGCTCTCCCAAGGTGGTGTGCGGAAGAGGCGGACAGTGGTGGGAAAGAGTTAGTGGGGTAGAATAAAGCAAAAGGGAATACAGTGTGTGTAATGCTGCAAAACGGTTTTTATTTTAACGTATTGAAATATAATGCTGTCTCTAGGCAATATAATAAATATATAATGCTATTGTAATCTTGAATTATAACCCTTGATCTATCTTAACATTCAGGCGTGAATTGAATACCGCGATAGCTTGAAGTGAATTTACAAAATGTATTGAGTTTCATGAGTTTAATTAAATGTTGCTTATTTCCGCACGGGTGCAATATTCAAGCGTAAGTTTAATATCACAAAACATTGACTTGTTCTGTTAATTTTAGAATAAGAGGGGTTACCTGTGAATCGTTGTCTCTGTTTACTGGATAAGAGTGTCGAATCAGGTACATGTTTTGCCGCGGGCAATTGATGAATTGCGTATCAGTAGCGGCTTCCTTGATTACACTGCTCATGCTTGCTCGTGCAGGGCGATTGAATGTTGGTGGCTGCCTTTTGTATTTCAATCGCGTTTAGCGAATAGCATAATCCAGAACACTCGGTTCCCTATCAGCGTGCGACTTTGAACCTTGTTATTTTATTACTTACACTGATCGTTGAGAAACTATTCACTATACACAACTTTGTATTGAGAGACTGGAAATCGATAGATTTCTAACAAAATTCTGTAGATTCATGCGGTTCTGATGCAGCACTCCAATGACACGATATTTAAAGTCTTCATCCCGCGAGGGGAGACTTTTCTTGTTCGTCTACGAGAGTGGGAAGTTTCGGTGATTGGTTGGCAGCTAATTATTTAGCTGTCATTGGTACCCTTTGACCGGTAGTGTTGATATCCGTGGCATTACTTGATGTTCAAACTTTTCAAAATATGCATCTATTTGGTGTGAAAACAAATCGTATGAAGTTTGGTAACTACGCATGGGTTCTTAGAAGGTTTTGTCCATTAATTTTCGACACGCACCTTGCAATGCACGACCATTGTCGATCTTTTAAGTGTATTTCTAGGAAAATTCGACCGATTCAAATCAGTGTGAAAAAAAATATACGTAAAATTTTATCAGTATATTCGTCGGCTGTTCCGGATAATAATAAACATAAGAAATATTCAAAACAATTGTCAAGCAAAACAGTATTATTTAGTGCCTTTCAAGATTCTTTTGGGTTCTTGAATATCTATATTACACAATATTATACACTAGAACTTTAGAAAAAGACCATTTAGTTAATAATATTTAAACTTTCATATATTATAACTTTCATATAATTAATATATGCACGAAAATAAAAATCTCTATGTAAATACGCTTATTCAATTTTAATTTTTTATAAATTTGATCTTAAGACTAAAAAGACAAGTAAAAAATAGTCAACTGTTATTTTACACTTTATAATATATTGCATTTTAACAATTATTTTATAATATTTGGATTTCAATTATTTCATTGATCATTTAGAAAGTTGAATTTATATTATTAACTCTCGATTTATTAATGTTAAAGTCTAAGAAGATTTCGATTATTATCAATATAAAAACAAATAGGTCGGTTCAATGAGATGCTTCCATTATGTACAATAACGTCATTGATATGTGAAATGTAAACCTTGAAATTTCTTCTACAAATCTCTCAAAACTTTTCTAGTACAATTTATACGTTAAAAGTTTTGATGTATTATGATCAGAGGTGATTAGAATTCCTGTTTCAAACACTCCGACTTGTACTTCGAATCCAGACAGAAGGAGAGATCCCAAACACACCTATCGCGTACTCAAACTGGTACACTAGGTTAAGGAAAACTCCTTACTGGCGTGAGAATATTTTATTTCATTCTTGTGCACTCACTCAACTCCGCTGTCCTCTTACTCTTTCGCTCTTTTCGACTTCGTTGTTTCAATTTCAGTATCTCTTTGACTTTCCACTTTCCATTTATTCCACGCATATAATTGAAACAGCCATGCCTAAATTCAGGAATAAAAAAAATCGTTTTCCCGTTATACTAATATTAAACTTGAGTTAGAATTACTAAAATTCAATGTTGCGATTTACGATAGATACTATAATGCAATTAAATACATATTTGCAAAAACATTTGAACTACTAGTAAAATTTAATTGCATTTACCGTTTCTACAATCTATTCTTACCGGTTTATAAATTTATATATACTATAAAGATATGCGGTTGCACTTAAATTACTTTATAGAAACAACTCATAGTGAGTCATAGAATGGAAGCGTTCTTACTAATAATATTAACTATAAACTTAAATTTCAGAGTATGAAAAATATTTTGTACTTACTTTAAAACTGAAATCATGAATGTAATACTAAATGTAATGATAATGTAATAATTATCATGATACAAATAAATAATATTTTCTAGATGTGTAATTGATAAGTTAAATGGCTATATACTATTACATAGAACATGCATCCAAAAGAGTGCTTTATTATATAATATAATTTCCAGCGATTCACATCCGTTATATTTCATATTTTGGTCGTTTTACATTATTGTAGCTTATAATCCTCGTTTTTAGTGCATGTCCATATATGCGTGTATTTCGAGTGATAGGGAGGGCGGAATTCAAGAAATGCAATCGATTAACAAAATCACATTAAATATATTTCCATTTCTATTATAAATACGATTGCTTTTTATCTTGTTACATCTTCCTTTTTTATTATTTCTTTTCAAATTTTTATTTTGAGATATTCCGTAGGTATAAAAATTAATGAAACATATTTTCAATTCCGAAAACTAAAATTAAATTTGAAGTACATTGCACTAAGTTGGCTAACATTCTCTATAAATAGATATTAAATAAATAGTTTGCTATAAATTAAAATATTTTATATAACCTTACTGATGTTGATATTTATATTTCTTTCTTAAATTTTTATTTCAGTATAAAGTAATATTTATTCAATGAATCTAATAAAAAATAATTTTTAATAAAATATAACTAAAAAAATATTGTTACTCTTGAAATAATAAAAAAATTTTATCTTTGTTTTTATAATTCATCATAGTAATATTTGTAAAAAATAACCAAGTATAAATTTACAAAGAATGTCATCCCAGTTTCGATTTTAATGTAACATATTTTTTTGTTTTTGCCATATTATAAAATAGAATACTAATAATACTAATTATAACATAGAATAAAATATAAACAATAAAATTGTTTTTAAATTTATAAAAATATTTTGACATTGTGAGTATACTAAAATAAGAAGTGAAAATTATATATATATAAATATCTAGTATTTCATACTTTTTACACATATTTTGTACACACTATTTGTATCCTTGTTGTTAAATATAAATCTATATATAAATATATTGTTAAATATCCTTAAATATAAATATATTTTAATATCTAATAGTATTTAAATACCTCGTACTTGCTTGGTAATTTATTGGATAATTTAATTAATTAGTTTTTAATTTAATTTACTTTTATTATATAAAATACAGTATACTCATGTGACTGATAACAATAAAAAATGATAATTTACTAATTTATAAACGTATTTTTATAACTATAAGCTATTTTCAAGATATTTTAAGCAACTTCATATGTCATTCATGCGTAGCACATTCATATCTAATTATTAATTTTTATCAATATTTAATAATATATTATGAATAGTTATATATTTAAGCAATAAAATGAATTTAGCATATAACGTGTTAGAATAAAATTATAAAAATATATTATACTTTAAATCCGTACACGAATGAATTTTATGACAAAAATAATGGAAAAATTAACGGTTAAAATTATTTATTTTATAATATTATATATTATATTATACAGACACTTTTACTATATTATAAAATCATGAATATATTTTATTTATTGAATTAAAACATTTAATTAATTGACAATTATTGAATATATAAACGATTTTTTTAATTGTTTTTATAAATCTTCCATAAGTCACGTAATTAATTGTCTAACGCTGTAATTTAAAAACTTATGATTTTTCGGAAAATTTTATTCTGTTCTATTCGATGATAATTATGCAGTATTATAAAACATTTTTCAATATTCAATATTAAATATGTTCACAAGTCTTCACTAAATAATTGAACTCTGTATAGTTTAAAAAGTTGTTTTTACAATCTCATGATTTATAATAAAATTTTTAGACTGTAACAAGTTTCATTGAAAAAAATTCAACCATATCCTAATTTTATAGCAATCTTATTAAAAAAAACATTCTAATTAATCTTAGTATTCTAAAAAATTTAAATTCACGTAATAAACGGGTGATAAGTGGTAAATATAAATTGGGCCACCCTTCACAATATATAAATTCCTGTTAAATTAAGTATTTTCTTTATTGTTTTAAGGTTGTAATATGCAAAGTCCCTGTAAACAAAATATTTTCTTCTTTTTCTTAAAAATTTAACATGAGTGATAACTTTCTTTTCTCTTTTTTTTCTTCCGTTCTATTTTTCATATAAATAATCATTCGATAAATTATTAATATTTTTCTCTCGGTATTGCACTTGTAAAAAAGTGATAATCACATGCATACTCGCACCTTTTTACTTTTCGCGCGCGCACATATACATACACCCTCTCAAAGTATTATTAGGTTGAAGAAGTAAAGTCTTCGCCCGTGCATTTATTCGCAGTGGCATGGCAGTGCTTCGCAGCTCGTCATGCCCCAATTATTACTCTGTGTTCAAAAAAAGAAATAAAGAATAATCGAGAAAAAGAAGAGGTAGGTGGAAAGAGTCAAGGATGTGTATCTGTAGGTAACCAGAAAAAGAGACAGTGAGAGCATGAAAGAACATTTCTTTTGTACGTAAGCATGTACAACAGCTCTGTTGTATAAATAAACATCTGTCTATTAATTTGATTATAATTTTTGGCTTTACTTTATTAGAACAAAAATTGACAATTTCTTTAGTCCATACGATGTTATACAGAGTAATTTTAAAAATAATAATAATATACGGATCGATTACTCTATAATAATTTTCAGTACAAAAACTTATAAACACCTTCATCAATAAGTAACACTGAAAACATTATTAATAATTTATAATTATTATTATAAATTATACTCAGAAATTATACTTACATTTTAAATTATCTTTAATGATTTTATATTATAAAAGAAAATTAAAATACAAAGAATTTTTCTTCTGGAAATGGTGTTATAGTATTATAACTATTTAATAATTTTTCAATGCTAAATAAAACATTCTGATTAAATTTGTTATAAATTAATTAGATTTAAAATTGTAATGACTTGTAATTTTTATCTTGATTAATTTACATAAAATAATATAAAAAAACATGAAATAATTATATTATCATTTTTAAAATTAATAAAGCCATAAAATTTATTTTCAATATTCCAAAAATAACATGCAAATAAGATAAACTGAATCCTATTAAATTACAACAAACAATTAATAATATTTAAACTTTTTGATGATTAAATTTACAATAGTATGCGTAATATATATTTATTTTTCTTTTATACTAGACATCAGATAAGAAATTAACATCAAATATTTGAAATTATTTAAATTAATAATATTAAATTAACATCTTTATTATATAAAAACAAATATTGATAGATAATAATAAAGGACATAAAAAATATTTTATAGCATTAATTGAACCATTTACTTAATAATCGTTTTATAATGAAACAAACTTAACTCCCCAAAAGTTTTTAAAATACTTTGAAGTTCATTTATTTTCATTATATTTATTATATTCATTATATTTCATATAATTATATATATATATATATATATACTCATAATAATAAACAGATTAAAAATTTCAAATAAATACTTTAAAATATAATATGTATGTAAATCGAAGTTACAATTTTAGAATTTATGACCAATTATAATATTAACATTAAAACTTGAAAATAAATAATTATGTTCATTGAATTTTTCTTATTTGTTATTGTAAAAATATTTTTAAAATAATGTTTTCTTTATCTAGTTTCTTTTAAGAAGCATACGCTATAAACTCAAGTTAAAAAATTAACGAACATTTTCGTTACATTAAATATATGAATGGCTAAGTGAGTATTATGGTAAAAATTGGTTATTTTACAATTTAAATTTAGTAATAAATGATAAGTTAATTTCAGTTGCTGTAACTGACAATTGAGCATTTAGTCATTAATACAATGGCTATTAATAAACTATCAATAAAACATCATTTAAACGTCCTCCAGAACTACTAATTTTGAAATATTTACGATAATATAAATATAAATAAATATAAATATAAATACTTTTCACGAAGTAACTTAAAACTAAATTTTCTATCAAGAAGGGAAGCATTCGAATACATTGAATCCTTATTTAGGGAGATATTATTAATTAGTATAGTAATTAACGGCCTCATTCACAGCGGACGTGCAAACGTTTTTTTATAAAAATTTCAATACTAGTTTATATTTAAAAAATAACAGTTTCGTACAGAACTTTTTAGAAAAATGTGGTGTGCATGTATCAATGGTTGAGTTATTTAGGTCTTAAAATCTACATAAAATATCACGCGTTTCAAATTCAGTAATAACGAGGTCCTGTACTACTTAACGATCTATTAGAAATCAATTATTATTAGTATTATTTATTCATGTACTTTCTTAAGTATCTCATTCAATCATATTTTATTTGACATTATCCCTTATTTGTTTTTTTATTTTTTCTATTCCCATTCATTCTCTTTCTATACCCACTCAC